>JAHWFP010244083.1:0-14751 GCA_023313725.1 Lithobius niger
ATTCGTAATGTTACTTGGGTGACTGATGGCATCTTTACAATACATCTTTTGACCGATTAATCATCTTGAGAAGGTCTCTTGCTATGTGCTGTAGTAGCATCCATCTTTATCACTCGAACATCACGTGTGTTCTTGTGATTCTAACTTTAGTATTCAATTTTTCTTGGCCGAATTTTTTTTTCCACTTGGACAACTTTGTCAAAATACAACACGATTTTCATTCCTAATTGTTACCGTAAAAATCGTCAGAGTGGCGAATTAGTGACTGCTGATGAAGCCTAAGAATTTTCAGCTCTGCTTCAAGTTAGGGGTGGCACGATAATCGAATTATCATGCAAACCTCTCAATGCTTAAATTGTCATATTTCGGCAACCGTGATAGCTAGAAACAAACGGTTTGCGGCGTTGCATGCGGAATTACAAGGGCTCTCCAACCAAATGTGTTGCTAGCCACTTTAGCTGATTGGAGAGTTAGTTTAATGCAAACAATATGTAAGCATTAAGCAGTAGCACAACTGCTAATTTGTTTCTACAGGAAGTAATGGACAATGCATTTTCATGTCTACTGGCCGAGTAGCAAGTACCACACAATTCACATTCGTATGCTTCACCCAAGGTTTTTGTTTTAATTAACAAAATTAAAATGTTTATTCCAGCCTCAACATTTGTTTTATCGAGATATTATCGATTATAGTGATAATTTAAAAAGTTTTATCGGGCCACCCCTACCTTCAAATGTTACTACTTCAAGTTTAAGTTTAATTTCTCTTTAATACATAAAAAAAAAGGTAATTTAGGGTTTGTTCTTTGTCTGTAATCATTCTTGCAAACGCTGAAAAAAAAGAAAAGGCTCAACTCTTCCAATTTTTCCGATTTTATTGGGAAATATTTCTAGAAATTCATCAACTTTGTATTTCCAGAAAATTTTCATTCCTATAGTTAGCCTACACCGTATGTAGAGAACAGTACAGATGGAAATACTTACGTAAGTTAGGCACAGCTGTAAATCCCCGTCTTTCCGAATTCTCTTTAAACTAAATTACCTGTCAAAATAATCAAACGCCGAATTAGACTTATCTAGGAGACCAAAGAAGCAACGCGGCCAAATTGACCGAACCAACAAAAAAAAAAACCAACCGTCAGTGGAGGGGGGGGGGGGGTGTCAAGTTAAGCGGATACAGCCATCACAACTGTCGGATTAAAGGGATTAATTTTTAAAAAGCACTCAAAAAAAAAAGAAGGAAGAAGGTTTTCTTTCCTCAAGGCGTTTCTTAAATTATGTTCAATTTAAAGCCTTCATAAATTATGTTGCAAGTAGGATTAGGTCTTAAATTCAATCATTCACTAAAAGGAAAAGAATTTCCTTCAGAACTACATAGCAGACGAGAAACTAGACAGGTCAAGTGTGTTAAAAAAGAAATATTGTTTTAAATGCAAACCAGTAATAAACAAAATGCCCTTTTTGAAAAAAAAGCCAGCGATGCCTGAGAAAAGTCCTAAAGGCCTAAAAACACATAAAAAGGGGCCAAAACCGTACGACTGGAGCAGAAAAGCCTGGTAAAAAAAAAAAACACCTCCCCCCCAGCAAAAAAATAGGTCCCTGGGGAAAATGTCCACTAAAACCTAGTGTGCCCTTTTACTGTATGTGGCCCCTGCCATCTCGGGGGGTCTCTGCACGCTACTGTAATTAAAAAATAACACTATAAGCAGGAGCTCCTGCTATAAGTATTCGAAATTTCTAAATAAAAAAAACAAAGCCGTAGCAGTCCCTCCCCCCATATCACGTAAGTTTCACGTGAGATTTTATAAGACTTTGACGTTATTTCTGGAGTCATCTAGTGAATAGTTCTCTTAAAACCACTTTCTAAAAAACTTATTGCACCGTGTGGTACTTTTCATTTTGCTCGTAGTCGTATTGATGTTGTGAAGGGTGTGGTCATGCTGACTCCAATTGTCTTAACAATGCCAATATGCATCCCTTACATCTATAATTATTTTACCATCATGAATTTCAGTCCAAAGATGGTTTAAAGAACAGTTCTTTGAATGTTTTCACGAACAAACTTTAAGTCATGGCTCGTTTTCCGCACAATTGGGAACCTGTCGATGCCAAATGCTATGTTTTTAATTAGTCCAGAGGATACCATCTACTACACTTAGCCTGAAAACTCACAAGAAAAGCTTACTTTTTTTCGGTGGAGGGAGGACTAAATATTTTTGGAGGTCATATTTTCAATTCCTCCCCCCTCCCCAGACCTAAATAGTGACCGGTTCCTTAATTGGAAAAAGTGACCCGTACGTGTTTGGATATGTAGTTTTGATTTTCGATTTCCGCCGAATTTCTTGTCCAATTTTGTTGATTTGCGAACTTAGGGCACAGCATTGATATGGAAAATTTCAAAAAAATCGCACAATGATTCAAAGTTATCGTGTGGACCGACAGGCGAACAACTGTAGTAGCTGACCTGTTCTGCATGGGGAAATGATACCATGGCTAGCAAAGTGCCAGGTAGGCGCCCGAGAGACGACCAAGCTCTTTCACCACTTGTATGGGGTCAACTCTGGCTTGTTTTGGACAATTTCTTGGTCCAATAGGTGTCTTGGAATAGTTGTTGAGAAAGAAACAGCCCGCCGCCGTAGTTCACTGCAGCGGAGGTAGGCAGCCAGGGCAATGAGAAATATCGTCTTCCGTGAAAGGTGACCAAGTGGACAGGCTGATAATGGATCGTAAGGAGGGCCAAGGAGAGCATTGAGGACGATGGAAAGATCCCAGTTTGGGAAGAGTCAACAGACCCGAAAGCGATCAATCATAAATGAGCGGATGAGAGACGTGATCCGAAAGTCATCAATAAGGCCAAACTGCACTGCTGCCTTAAAGACAGCGTTCAAGGCAGAACGGTATACTAAGATGGTGGAACCACGGAGGCCATCGTCAAAGAAAAAATTTAGGAACCGGAGGTGTTCTGGTACAGAGGGACTGACTGGATCAACTTGTTGAGAGAGACACCAATGAAACCACCTTCGCCAGTGACTGTTGTACATTTTCGTGGTGGAGGTACGGACGGCCCTGGAGGCAATGCGGACGGCCTGTTCCGTAGAAACTCCCGATGTTTCGCGGAGTCGGATGATAGTAGCCACCCGTGTGGCCGCAGGGATTGCAGTGCAGATGGTGGACGGTTCTGTTGTTCTGTGTCAATAGGTCTGGTAGGAGCGGAATCTGGCGCAGCAGGTCGACGAGGAGCGCAGGGAACCATGCTGCTGCTCGCCAATCCGGAGCGACTATCAGAAACATCCTGGTGGTGGTCGCGATCTTGGGGAGGACAAGGGGCAGTAGCCTGGGTGGTGGAAACGCGTAGGCAAAGAGACGATTCCAATCCAGAATTAAGGCATCGACAGCCCAGGCGCAGGATCCGGAATCGGGCTGATGAAGTGGGGAAGTCTGGCATTGAATCTCGTGGCAAACAGGTCGACCATGGGCCAACCTCAGAGACTGAAGACAGCGTTGCAGATTGCTGAGTGTAAGGTCCATTTGCTCGATGGTGGCGAGCGGCGGGAGAGAGAGTCGGCAACGGCATTGCGACTGCCTGGAATGTGTAGAGGAAGCAGGCGCGTTTGAAGGCTCATGCACAGATGAAAGATGTCGGATGTCAGGACATGGAGAGACCTGAATAGTGTGCCCCCCCCTCTTCCGGAGGTATGCAATAGCAGTGGTGTTGTCTACATGGATCGATATGACATGGTTTCTGTTGGTGTATTGTTTTGTCTAGTTCTTAAGTTTTGCTTATTTGAGTGTATTTTGAGTGTATATATTTATTAATGCTGAGTAGTCATCATGAATCTGTGAATCAATGCCTGATTCAACTCATTGCCTTGTTGCATAATGGTCATGGATTCTTGCTGTCTGCAGCAACTTTGTTATAGTGAGGGGAGTGTTCTTATAAGCACTTCCTGTTGTTCAGTTCCTCACTTCCTGTCAGGCTGACTGGGAGCAGTGATGCAGTGGTTAGGCCTAATGCGTGTTGGCCACTTATGCCTTGTATATTACTAAGCCTTAAAGTGTATGTGTTGAACATTTTAGTGGGCAAGCAAGCTTCTAAATGCTATTAGACAATAAACATGTGGTAAGTGACCATATTGGAACTGAGTTGGAAATGTTACTTTGAAGTACTGTGCAAATGAACTCCACACACTGTTGTGTGTTGCCCATGAAGAAGGTCACCAATTTTATAGCGCATCATCATTTCTACATAAATAGGGCCATGCTTTCATTAGAATTAACAGTTTCTTACCAGGTGGCGGAAGAGATACAGGCCAAGGAGAACTGCTTGAAGCTCGAGAATATTGATATGATCGCTGGTTCCGGTTTCCCAGGTTCCGTAAACTGTGGCATTGCCGTTGTGAACCCCCCACCTGTGAGGGACGCATCCGTGAATAAGTGTAGGTCCGGAGTTGGCTCGTGGAGAGGGAACGTCATGGTTACATGAAGGATGTTCATCCACCAATTTAGGGTAGTAAATAGGAAATTCTGTCGGAGCGTTCTTGACGGAAGGAGGGTGGCGGAACAAGGGTCCCCCCATTCGTCCGTCCGGAAGTAATGGAAAGGGCGAGCCATCCACCTGCCGTAGGGAATGAGGTCCGCAAGGTTAATCCATCGTTCCGATAACGAGTTGAGGTCCCGGAAGGTGTATTGAGGGAGTTTCAGGAAGGACTAAGCTGAAGTGAGGAGGATGGAGATGCATTCGGGAGATGGCATTACGGTACCGCGAGGAAGGTCGAAGAAAACTCCAAGGAACATGAATGCTTGAGCTGGCTGGAAGAGAGACTTGGGGGCGTTGATACCGAGGCCTAGCCGGGCTAAAAGAGACGTGACGACCTGTAGATTGGTGAGAAGAGAAGAACGATCTTGATGAGGTAGCAGCCAATTGTCAAAGAAAGCATGGATTCGGATGCCATGTTGATGTAGAAAGGCAAGCACCGGTAGTAGAATGAGGAAGAAGATACGAGGAGCAGCGTTTAATCGGCAGAAGGCAAAGGAACTTGCAGACGGAACCGTTGAAAACGAAACGTAAGAGGTGCCGGACAGAGGCATGAAGCGAAGCGGAACGTGGAGATGTGTGTCCGCAAGATCTAAAGAAATCGTCCAGTCGAGGAGAAACAGCGAGTGGCGGATTGAATCGACTGTTTCCATCTGAAAATGAGGATTTCGTGTGAACTGATTGAGGGGTCGAAAGTTGAAAATAAGCCGGGATCCTCCAGACTTCTTGGGCAAAGAAAAATGCTGCTGTAAAAACCGGGCTGACCGGACTGGGAACAACTCGGATAGCTTGTTTTGAAATTTTGAAAGCAGGGCAGTGATTTCTGTGGATGGGGGGGGGGAAGGAAATGAGGCTTAATGGCGCAGATAGGGCAGTGATTCCAACTCCCAACGCAAGGTTAGGTTAGGCAAGGGAGGCGGACGCAGGAAGCGTGAAATAAAACCGCTGGAAATAATCGCAAGAATTCGGGATCCGAAGTTATAGTTTGCCATGCTGTGGTGTAGAAACGAAGGCGACCCCCTGCTGGTTGTTAGGGCGAGAAAATTTCAATTACCAGAACGTCGAAGCGGTTTGGATGCTTTGAGGTAAAACTGGAGGGCTCGGGTGGGGCAGAGGGTCCGTTCCTGGTCATCCCCAAAGATATTGGTAAGGGCAGGAATGATAAAGGGAGTAGAACGTTCGTCGGGTTTCTGTGTCTTGCTCGAAAGGAAGCATGGGAAGTTACGATGTCACCAGAATAGTTGTTGAGAAAGAAACAGTCTGCCGCCGTAGCAGAAAGAGCTTGTAGTTCACTGCAGCGGAGGTAGGCGGCCAGGGCAATGAGAAATATCGTAAAGGCCGGGGAATGTATATCGTCATTGGCAGTCTGCTGTGGCGGCACGTCGAAGTGACTGACCTCGTCCACGGTCTTGGTTGTTGGAACGAAAGGACGACGGAGGCCGCGGATGGGATGAAGGAAGCAGCTCGTCAGGTTTCACTCGAGTGGAATCTTGTATGGGCATGTCTGGATGGGAGGAATAGACGGACCGAAGACGTTCGAACTGCCAGGAACAGTTAAGACTTATTTTTGTGGGAAATGTCGAGGTGTTGTGCCACCTTAGGGATTAATCCCCGAAAGAGAGTGTCAGACTCGTGGATGGGCTGATTCTGAAGAACATGGCGTGTGGAATCTTGAAGATTTGGGGCAGTATTGAGAGCAACTTCCCGCAGAAGCAGGGCGGAATTAAAAAGTGCGCGAGTGAGCCAGTTAATAGAATAATACGTTGCAAAACATGCTTCCTGAAAGACTTGGTTAATGAGGAATGCAAGTTGGCGCGTGTCCGCTGGGGGCGGATCGGCGTAAAGAGGTTCGCAAAGGGCATTAGCGGCGGTATTTACTACATCCGCCTGGGAAGCAGCCCAAAAGCCCAGGCGAAGCAGATGATCATTATCTCGGTGTACAAAAACTGGTACTGCCGCATGGCGAGGCAGAAAAAAGGAAGGAACCAAAATCCATCTTTGCTTTCGACGTAAGGAACTCCGATTGTGGATATGTACCAAAGTTCCACGGGCTCGCGGCACCGTCACCTGTCGGGCGGAGGATCACAGTTTCTCGTCTGGGCCGCGGAGGTGGTGGATCTTTATCCAATACCAGCGGGGTTCCATTCCCTAGGAGAACACCGCCACTGCGAAGCAACGTCGTAAAAAGAGTCATTCATTGTCCTAAGACAGGGGGCTGATGATGGAGTTGGTCCTGAAAACCAAAACCAATCCCCGTAGATAGTCCTCTGTTCTAGCAGGGCGTAGCGGAATCAGGAGCGGGCTTGTATAGGAAGTAATCTGGAACGATAGACTCCACAGTCTTGAGTGAGTCCGGCAGCGGCATGTCAGGTGGATCAGGTCACCCAGGAATGGGGAATCGGGGTTCACAGAAGAAGGTGAATCGTGGGATCCATTGGGTGCATGGTCGTCATCACCAAACTAGGAGAGCTGGTCATCCATCAGATTCCGCAATGGAGGGCAACGGAATTGGCCTTGGCAGCGGAATCGGGTCCGGGCGATGAGAAGGCCCGGCACTGGAGGGGGTAGTGCTGGGCTTTTTAACTGAAGAGGCTACCCACGCCACAGTGTAAGAGGAAGGTTCAGGGACGTCCAGCAAGTTTCCTCTAGAAAGTGCGAATAGCATAGTCCATGAGTGCACGCACTTGTTCCTTAGGCAACGGTTCCTCCGAATGACTAGAGGAGACGGAACGAGACGTAATGGAAGGCCGGGAAGACCGTGAAAACAGGTCAAGAGGGCTTTCCAGGGAGGAAGCTGCCTTTTTGGCGGCTGCCTTCCGTGCCTTAACCTATAATTTAAGTCTAGAATAGTGTTCTTTAGCACAGAACAGATCCTCACTGGGGGAATGCAAATCGGTATCCAGGTATGGCTGTCTGCACGGAATCGGGGAGGTAGCCGCGGTATCGACGGGAGGTGGAACGGCCGGGATCGTGGAACGGGACAGGAATGGATTCGGGAGTGGAAGCGTAGGTCCTAAAGAGTCCTGCCCCAAATTTAGGTCACGGACCTCCACCCCCCCAGTACCGGGGATCCCAGACGAACAGAAGAAGGGGAGCGCACCGGGTGAACCAGTGGTTCCTTGGGTGCACCTTTGGCGCAAGGCATTCTTCTGCAATGAAATCACACGGAGCACAAAATGCACAACCGCACAGGTCGGTGGTTAGAGAAGAAAAGATGACGCGGACCGTTCCGTCCCAGTTTATATACGATGGAGGCTGCGCAGTGGGTAGCGGCGCTGAAGGATTTCTTCACACTCTCTCTAAATCAAACAGTAGCATGAGAAGGAGAATGCTAAAAGTTAGGTAATGCATATTATCATGGCAACCAGAAACACATTTTTGGTGCATGTTTTTTTTAACTACTAGGTTCCATTTGATAGTACGTTGTTGCATTTGTGGGTATCCAAATAATAATAAATAATAACAATAATAATGCAATGTTAGGTGCTGGAGCACACAGGTCTGAAAAGGGCCCAAAAGAGCTACTAAAATTCAGCCTTGAAAGTCGGGGGGGGGGGCGGGCAGCATCTAGAATACACGAGTAATTGGACAGCACAAGGACATACAGTCAGGGGCCCAATTCAATTTTTAAAATGTTTAATGAAAGTAAAAGTGGCAACAATAATAAATACATTAAATGCAGTCTTTCCTTGTATGTCACCCAGCCGTCGGGCATTGCAGCTATTATTGAAGTTAAGTTAAATACGACAGATTCCAAAATACACTTTTCTACAGTATTTGGAAAGTACGAGTTTTGAATGTTTTCATCCATCCACAGTCCACATCGGACGCAACAAAAGTTGTGCCGTTCGACAGTCAAAATGTCTATTCTGGTCACATAATTGGCCATGGCTAAAGACTAATAATTTACACGGTCGACAGCTGAATAATACTGGGCTTATTATTATTACTTTTTTCAATCAATAGTTTCTTTTTCTAGCCAATTTCCACGGGTCAACGCACGTTGGCTCGCCTTGACCTGCCTCCCGCTCAAATAGTCCTAAATGACCAATTACTCTTGTGATTGTAGAGTAGAGCAATAGCATCCTGTTCTTGCCTAAAAGGCTTTTTTCATTCTTGACCTGTATGTCATTCAACAAGTTGCCCCCGGCCAAATAGACGCAGCCAGACGGGCTGTAAGACCAAAATCATACACCCTTGAAAATTAAAACTAGTTCCCGAACTAGAGTGGAATCTTGGCGACAAGTTGTAAGGTTTACTTTCCAGAGATTAGCCTAACGTCTTTAGATTCGAATTAAGTTCGGAGCGTCGTGAGATTCGAACTGGCGTTTATTTGGTTTAGAGACGAAGGCTCGCTTTGCTCGGGGACTCCTCACAAAGCTCGCGGTGAGCCTAGGAACTTAATTTTCCCCCCGATCTTGTATCTGACCCGTTTGGGTTCTCCTGGAATAAAGACGATAGGAGAGATGTTCAACGTGGTCTAACCAGGGCCGTAAAGGGACGTCCCTGGTCCAACAGATCTAAGTGACAAGATTTTTTTACGACCCTCATTATAGTAAACTAGAGAGAGAAAGCAAATGCGCAGTTTCCGTGTCAACAACTGAAATTTTCTCACCGTCACAGGGAAGAAAGTGCGACTAGTCCAGTCATGTAGCTGCTCCACTTTTCAAGGAAATATACAATTAATTATCCTGAAATGTCGTCGCACGAAATGACATGATTTCGTTTTCTGTGAAGTCACCACTTTACTTGGCCACTACGAATTCTTAAACATATTTAAAAATTCGTTCAAGATGTTCACGCCAAAAGCAAAATATTACACGCGCGAAGTATCACTAAAGGCACAGAATTACACTAAAGTCACGCAATTACACTACACGCACAAAACAAGGTTCCCACAGCACGAAACGACACTTTCGCTTTCTGTGTAGTCACTGACGTTTTAGCCACAACGAATTATACTGCTGGCCACAACAAATTCTTAGCCAGTAACGAATTAAACCGCTCGACAAGACGAATTATACCGTTATAGCCACAATGTTTCTTAGCCACAACCAGTAACGGCGTCAGGGCTGAATTGTTTGGGGGGCCGACAGAGGGAACAGAGTGGGCCAAGGGCTTTTTTTTTCAAGGCAGCCGCATTAGGCACGTTTATTCCGTTTATTTCAAACTGAACCTAACACAAGCTTCAACGCAGTCCATTGTTTTTCTACGAGTACGATACGCTCCATAAACACGCAAAATAAATTAGGCCACACATATATTCTAAAGTTGTTAAACATAAATAAATAAAAGCTCAGTTTATTCACTTGATTTCAAGTTTAGCCTGCAAGTTTTTTAAAGGACAGAAATCGCCTAGGTCGGTGTGAGTTTTCACTTACGTCATCGAATTTAGTAAATGTAAATGTTTCAATTAGCACAAAACGGCCGAAGGGGGAAATTATTGCACCAAACTCGAAAGTTCGAGTTATGTTAGAGTTTGTTTTCGTTGTGTAAAGTCGACTCAATATGAAAACATCAAACTCCAAATTCGCAGTTTCGAGTTTTATCGAGTTTAAACAAAAATCGTTATTGTCTTCAATAAACTGCAGCAAAACTTATATTTATTACGTTCTACAGAATTTACAACCTCCGTCATTAATAAAGAATGAATCACAGCCCAGGACTAGAACCCATGACATCCCGCATACTAGATGGGGTGCTCTAACCACTTGCTACTGGGACGGACCCTGGCTGTTCCAGCCGAGCTTAGTAGCTGTTCAACCTTTCTCAATAGTGACCTAAAGGCCATAAACATATATACACAGGGAGGGAAAGCTAATTGCCTTCACATTAAAAATAACCCAAGTAATAAATAAAGAATAAATCTCATGGTTAACAAAGCAGTCGGCATTAAATTTATTTTTTATTAATAGCTTGTAGTATTTCTAGTACACGTTGCTTTCCAACCTAGTATACGTTTGTGACCTTACATCCCCACCGAGATCGGCTGCAGCCTACGCAGGATCCGCCCCGGTTGCACAGTGGTTAGAGCACCCCACCTAGTATGCGGAATGTCCTGGGTTCGAGTCCCAGTCGGAGCAGTTGTTTTTTCCTTCTTCCTCAGATTTGAGCATTCTCATACGGCCAGTCTCTAATGAGGACTCATTGCTTCGTATGCCGTGTTGGGATTGGAAAAAATTTTCGTCTGACTGAAAAATTTACAAATAATGGAAAAATATAATTTGAGCGTAATTGTATGCACACGTATTTTTTTTATTTCCTCAACAAAATTCCACTGTAAAGGACGTACGTCGATGAGAATGAAAAGTACAGTAGCATCACTGAAGATAATACAGTGTTGGATAGTGAATTTAGAATTCATTTACTGTTCAGAGTCGATCGGTATAGAAGAACGTTAAATACAGAACGTTTGTCAAATGCATTAACTCAATAGAATCTTATTAACAAATACAGTACTTTGGAAATTGGAATGTTAGTTCAGCTGGAATTAAGTTTATTTGTCTTACGTATTACTAGAAACCTTCGTTGGCTTCTTATAGGCCTAAGTCTTGACAGAGAACTTCTTAGGCTGCATAAACGAAATTTGCAATAAGTCTCCAATTTCCGAAAATTTTTAGAAAATCTTTCCAAAAAATATATTTCTTTCCGGTTTGCAACACTATTCCATCATCTTCGAAATTTACTCGAACTCTACAGGAAAAAGTTGCGATCGCACACCTCTAACGTCATAATTCGGTTAAAATACTAAAATTTTTGGTGGCCGGTTCACCTTTGGTTTTTGCCCCTTTTCTTATGACGGAAGTCCATGGACGGATGATTCATTTCCATTACTATGATTTCGTGTGGGGTTGTTCGGGCAAACCATCCTTCCGATCCGACGACCTTAACGGACAATGCTAATTCCTCACTCGTCAAATTGCACTCGAAAAGAAAATGGCAAAAAAGTGTAGACACGCACAAACTGTCAACAAATCCAAGTTATTACAATCACGCCAACCATTAAATTCTCTCTTTTCATCTCGTTTGACGAGACTGACAGCTTATCATCAGCCAAATGGCTTTTTGCACAAATCATTTTGTCCCTGGAAGGAAGGTAGGCTAACACAAACACCTAAGTCCACTTTTTTTTTTAAATAATGAATAAAAAATGCCACATTGTATTGTAATATTCGGTCCCTCCTAGAAGCTGCGGAATGCAACGCAAAAATGAAAAAAAAACGGGGGCGGAGGGGGGGGGGGGGGCAAACAACAATACAACGAACTAAAAGGAATTTCTTGTCGGCAACACGCCAAAAAAAAATAGGGAAAAAATTAAGTTCATCAAAGGTATTTAGTAATAAAAGAAGTTATTAAAATGAAATGCTTTATAGCGCAAATTCGTGGCTAAAGTTTGCTCGGAATTTTTAGTGCAACTAACAAGTTTTCTTCCTAACAAAAAAGGATTTACTACCATACAGTGTGGGAAGGGAGTATCAGTGAGGAACCCGAATGCAGAAAAGGGTGCGACGTGTGACTATGTCGCAGATATTCTGGCACAGTCGCAGACAAAACGTGCCATTTGACCAAATTTCTGCCGTTTCGCCAATTTTTGACCAATTTGGACTTTCCAATACACAATTTTAATCGTCTCGACGAGACCTTTCCGTTGGTGGAAGAGCAAGATCAATAGAATAAAGCACTGAAAAGTTATTCAGTAAAAACCAATAAATATGCACTTAACATACGAAGATTAGCTGCAGACAATTTTCCCCTGACAATTGGTGTCGCAGACAGTGGCAGAAGATTTTTTTTTAGAGTTGCTAAATTCAAAATTTTCGCCGAATTCAACAGCTCCCCCCCCCCCAACTCGGAGCCATAGAAATAATTAAAGAATTTACACATTAAGATTACTATTTTATCCAATACTAATTACCCTTACTTTTTTTTTCCCTTTGAGGCTATTAGATGACGTCTGTGCACTCAAGAAACTATTGTAACGAAACTAAACTGGTTTAATTATTTCTTTCATTCATTAACTATAATTTGTAGACCAACAGGTCCATGTTTACTTTGGTTTCACTGTCACCAGAAAATTTAATACGTTTTAACCAAAGAGTCTACCAACAACTTACATTGTCAGGGTGCGAATTTTCGACAGAGATGTTTCAATATAAAACCTTCTGTCATCATCAGGCAAGTTTAGGGTTTGAACACGCCTTTGCTTATTATGTCCCCGGCCTTTCTTGAGTTCTCCGCAGAAAGACCACAGATAATCGATTGTATGTTTATCATAGCAGAGTGCCTTGTTGATATCCAAGATGGTTACAAAAACAATGGCGGCCGTCGATTAAAAGCCGCCCTCTCCAGGAAAAAGTAGCCGTTCAATAAGATACTTGCAAGACTCAAGATACGCCGCGCACAGAATAGTAGTCGTGGTCAAACCCAAAACTTGCCCGATGATGACAGAAGGTTTTATATTGAAAACATCTTTGTCGAAAATTCGCACCTTGACAATGTAAGTTGTTGCTGGATTCTTAGTTAAAAATTATTTAGTTATCATAACTATAATATATTTACAGCTTTTTTCCATTTTTTTTTATGTCACTTAAAAATATATGTTTTAAACTTAATAAACATTAACTGAAAAAAATTATTACCAACATTTTTGTATCGAATTTCAGGGGTGTGTGAACGACTGTCTCATTATTCTCTCTTAAGTTCTTTGCCCATTTTCAGTTTTCTAAAAAATTTTCTCCTATCTTTCGGTTTTTATCAGAAACCAGTTTAAAGCTATGTGACTCGTTTTTTCGACTCATACAATCAACGGAAACATTTTAAATTACGTCTCATTTACCTTCATTAACGAAGAGATAAAACTTAAAGGAAGAAAAGTGTAAAATAGGTGTAAAAAAAATCACAGAATATATGCAAGGCAGAAGATCCCATGGCCCAAAAACCTTCATTAGCGTCAGTTGCGTGCCACAAGAACGTTACCAGGTTCGGTCGCACCATTTTTGGGAGAAGGGATTGGGGGGAGGGGGGGTGGGAGTACGACCCCGTTGTTTCTCATTCCTCGTGGATGTCATTAAAAGCAAACCAAAAGTTGGCATACATCACGAAAAAAAAATGGAGGTGCGTGACTCGATGGTACTACAAGCCAACATCGGTAGAAAAAATAATAAAAAGCAGTCCTATCTGGTTTTTGCAGGCGTGTAATCAATTAATTTCCGCTTGAAACAAGAACCTGACACATTCCATCCAATTATCAGAAGCCTTATCAGATCGAGGCACAAATTAGCCAAGCGCAGACTTTAATACATAAAGTATCAGTGAAGAATGAGCTCTCTGTGAATAGCAACAATAAGGTTTATGCGTAACAGATACAATCACTGGCCACTGCCCCTTGAGACTAAATTTTGCAACAGTTTGTTGCCTCCAAATTGGTGCACGAACCGTGTAAGGACAGCAATCCGTCTAACCCGTCAGTTAACATGCGTAAGGAAGGACGGCATGCACCCATCGATGGCTTCCATTATTGAATAGCAGAAGAGTTGCTTGCAACATGTACCATCGTGCACCCATTGGTAGCTTCCATTATCGCATTGCTGACTGAACAGTTTAGTACCATCGCCCACCATCAGCACCTTCTATTTTCGCATTGCAGAAGAATAACTTGTAAGTAAGGATGGGTTGGTTTCATTTTTTTGACTTAGATTCCGGTTCTTACGCCCACAGAACCGCGGTTTCAGTTTTTGTATCGGTTTTTGCCACCATTCACCCCAACCAGCTACTTCTAGTTTTTTTTTTTTTTTTTTTTTTTTATAACAGTAATATTACTCATTCCAGCTTTGACGTTCAGCTGTGGCACCATTTTCCTCTACTGTTTTCTTTTTAATGAGCTTTGCTGTGAAATAGACGTAGAAAATGATAATTACTAAAAATTAAAATGGGAAAACAAATCAATTTTTGATTTTTCGAACACCGTACGAAAAACCGACAAAAAATCCGAATCGGTTGCGGTTTCCGACCCATCCCTACTTGTAAGCTGCACCATCACCATTCCATCGGTAGCTTCCGTTATCGCATTGCAGAAGAGTTACTTGCAAGCTGCATCATAGTATAGCGCATCCATGGGTCGGTAGCTTCCATTATCTCATTGCAGAAGAGTTACTTGCAAGCTGCACCATAGCGCATCCATCTGTCGGTAGCTTCCACTATCTCATTGCAGAAGAGTT
>JAHWFP010244091.1:0-11417 GCA_023313725.1 Lithobius niger
TTAACGGTTATAATTGCGAGCGAGCGAGAAACGGCTAGTCCACTATCGAGGGGGTGGAGGGAAACACGAGTGGGCGAAGCCCACGAGTTTTTCCCTCCAGCCCCGAGATAGTGGACTAGCCGTTCGAGCTCAAGAGCAATTAATTATAACCGTTAAATCGACAACGACTCACGGATATGTATTTTAATGCTAAGGTGTGACGTCGAGCCAACATATCTAGTTATTTGAGATTAAAAAAAAATTTATTTGAACATTTTATTTGTGAAACATGACGTAAATTCCTGAACTCAAACTTCCGGTTTAAACTTCCTGTCTGCGAAAGTCTCACGTACGCGAGGACGTCCCTATGTCCAGTCCCAGTCACCGACGTTTGTGTTCAAGGTAAAACCGTATTTTTTTTACTTTATTAGTTTAAATAAGATATAGCGTATAAAACGCGCTATTCGCTTGAGTCTCGTAGGTTTTTAGGTGTGTTTTAGAAGGTGTCAATAGGCTAGTTTTCGTACCGTCGGAACAAAAGGTTGTCAGATTCGGCTTGGACCATTCATTCATGGATGGGGGTGGGGAGGGGGCTAGCATTGTACGCGAGGTTTTTTTTTTTTTTCGTGTTAGTGCGGAAAATGTCGCCAGGTTATGCGCTTGAGTATCGTATGTATTTAGGTGTGTTTACAAGTGTCGGTAGCCTAGTTTTAGTACGGTCGGAGCGAAAGGTTGGCGGATTGGGCCATTCCTCCATGGGTGGGGTCCTAGCATAGTAGCCTACGCGAGGTTTTTTTTTTTCGTGTTAGTACGATAAATGTCGCAGGTTACAAACGTGCTTATTTATGTTGGCTGAATTTGTATTGTGTACGGTAGTTTTGCAAAGTATGTTACATGGTAGAGCAGTGGTTGTGTAGAGCGCGGAAAAAGTGTTAGATTATCAAAAAAGTGGGTTATCAAAAAAGTGTGGGTTATCAAAATTAACCCACGGTCACGTGTGTGGGTTTTCAGATTAATCGTATATAACGGCTACACTTTTAGCATTGGGATGTGTTGGCGTGAGGTCACCACCGTGCATTAAACAATAATAATCGTTTGGCTTCGCAGCGCTTGCACTTATGTAAACAACGCAAACAGGATAGGAGTTATATGATGACGAATTAACATTTTATTAGGAAACCAAATAATAAAAGAACATAATGCAATACAGCTATGCGTTGATCAAACAAGTCGCTTAACTAACCAAGCATTTTATGGCTAAAACACCGGCCAGTTACGTACTCAAAATTCCGGTTGGTGGTGGTCGTCTGTTGGACTGGTACCGAAGCGGTGTTTGCTGTATAACAACTGCCGACAAACCCGTAGGCCTACAGATTGAACTGACTTGTTCTCGTAAATAATAAACAACCGTCAGCATCGAAAAATAGCTGGCGTAGACGTTAAGACCAAAGAAGAACAATTGAGACGGTTCACGCTATATCAGCCGCCGGGATCGTGCATAGAAGCCGTACTTACTCGTTACCATGGTTACCAGTTTGAGCTAGCGCTGGCCGTCCAGCGTCTAGTGCTCATTTTCAGTTATATTGTCGATTGGAATTCGATAGCTTAATACACACGAACACACTTTTTACGTTCGGAGCGGTCCGACTTACGTTTTATAATTAGTATTCATTAGTTTGTTAGTCCTGAGTTGCGTCGATTCATTACATCGAAAACGGCGGCCATGTTGAATCCACAGATCACAGAAATTCGTGACGTCAGTGGGGCTCCTCCATTGAGTGCGTGAGCGCGAGTACGCAAATATGCAAAAATTGTCGGAATAGACCGGTGTGTATCGTAGTAGCAAAAGTTGCGTGACAAATTTTGTTTAATATAAAGTTCAATATAGATATTGTTCAGTACCAACGTATTCAGATTTTTTTGTAGTGTCCTGTTGGTATGTCTGTCGTTCCAACTGCATACTGACGTACAATTTAATTCTACCATACGACACGTCGAGTTAGTGCATCCTTGTTTTAAAGGTAACTATCTAGATTAGGGGCACCACGCCAAATCACTTAATTTTTGTACTAACCGACGCTACTCTTCATCCTAACACCATTACGCATCACAAAATCCGGGGGAAACGTGTATAAACTTCTTAAAAAATTATTCAAAAGACGTAAAATGCTAGTCACTTACATGTTAAAGCAACGGCGGCGACAGCCATATTGTGAGGGAAGAAAGGTAGCCAGAAAACCCGATTTGCACCTCACTAAAATTTTGCGGAAACCTAACCTAACCAAACCTAACCTACCCTACCCAACCTATAAAAAAAAACATAACATACCTAACCTAACCTAACTGACAATAACAACAAAACCACACGAAACTGGTAATAACAAATTCCAAAGAAAAATATCCGCAAACGGTTGTTGTTGTGCAATCGCGTTTTCCGGCAACCCTACTTCCCGAATCCAACCACAGTCACCTACAGTAAAGGCCGTATCATCTTTGCCTCCAACAATGCTCCGCAAAACGGCGAATCAAATAACGA
This sequence comes from Lithobius niger, assembly GCA_023313725.1. Taxonomy (NCBI): domain Eukaryota; kingdom Metazoa; phylum Arthropoda; class Chilopoda; order Lithobiomorpha; family Lithobiidae; genus Lithobius; species Lithobius niger. The sequence goes on from JAHWFP010244091.1 coordinate 2,516, forward strand.
CGCGGCAAGTTTGCCAAGTGGCGTCATCTGTTGACAGAATTTGGAACCCATGTCGGTTAGTTTGAAATTTCGCCGCTTGGTGTAGAGATGGCAGCACCTAGCAAACTTGCGCTTCCTTCTATGTCAATGGTTGATTTTACTTGCCTAATTTGTTTTGATCTGATCTGGCCTTTACTGTAGGTGGCTGTGATCCAACACCTCACAGTATGGCTGCCACCGCCTTAGATTTAGCGTGTTTGAGACTAGCATTTTACGTCTTTTGAATATTTTTTTTAGTTTATACACGTTTTCCCCGGATTTTGTGATGCGAAATGGTGTCAGGATGAAGAGTAGCGTCGGTTAGTTAAATAATTAAGTGATTTGGCGTGGTGCCCCTAATATAGATAATTAGCGTTTTAAAAGTTCACTTGATTACCAGCAGCACAGTGTATGCTTCGTCGGAATTCCTTAACTATTCAGGGTTCCAAATTTACAATGGCGAGTGTTAGATCGATAAATTCGAAAAAATCGTTATTTCGTGGATTACTATTGATCAATTTACGCCAAATTCGAGATCAGCAATACTTTTGGGGCTATCTAGCAATGTAGCAAATTCATCGCAATGTACCATTTGGTTTGGGCTCTATCCAGACTACAAAAGTCCAACCAGTCACCCAACTAACATTTTGCAATTCGATGTCCGTTATAGGCTACGCTACGCTGCGCCAAAAATTCCTTAAACTTGGGCTGTGTTAGTTAGGAAATACGCAAATTGTGATTCTATTATAAAATACTAAAAAAAATTATGATAGCAAAATTATTTTGGTCCATATGAGCCCAATCTCGTTCATGTGTAACAATTTATGCCGACGTCATCAAAGGGGCAACAATAAGGTAAAAGAAAATTTGCCAAAAAGATGCCGGTACAGTACTTCCACAAAAATAGGCTACACGAAAAGGAGTCTAGGCTTTCTCGTATTACTCTAGGGTAACTACACTACGAGAAAAAATTTCCAAACCTCGATGTGTTACTTTGCTGTTTTGACTTCGGATCAGTTAAACCTTAGTTCAAACATCAAAGGAGCTCGTTTTTGTTTTCTAATTTATTTGTAGTTGAATAGGGCACAAAGATAAATTTATGTTTCCCCTCAACTGGACTGGTGGAGCTGCAGACACAAAATGAATCAGAGCAGCAACGAGTGCTTAAACGCAATTTAATTCTATTTATAATTCTAATTCGAAACAAATATTTTCCAAGAATGATTTTCGAAGTGAGCAGCAATCCGAAGATCACCTAGTTTGCAAAAACCGTCACCGTCTTGTATTAAATGTTGGATTGTGTTTATCGAATAATTTTAAGACAATGCCTGTAAGTAATGAATCTTATTTCAACTTCAGTTCAGCAAATTGCGATGACTGATTTAAAACCGTTACTAACCCGCACTTCATGGAATTTCCTAGATTCGGGCGATGTCGTGCATGAATCAGTCCCTCTTTTCTATGGTTTATTTTATGCTGTAATAAACGAAACAACAACAAAAAAAGAATAAGTAAAAGAGTTTTAAATATTCAATTTCAAATCTAAGACAATAAAAATTCAGAAAAAATCTCGTGGCCACAAAGCGTGTAAAACAAGTACATCTGAAGAAAATTACAATGCATTTTCGGCTCTCAGAAAACAAGAGTAAAAAATTCTAAATAGTTACTCCATTAATCATATTTTGTAAATTCAAGAAAACATCCAGGATCCTGATAATGTTAAAACATTTTGGTTCTTTGTTAATCGCACCTCCAAAAATCATGGGTTTCCCCATCATTAACAAAGTACAGAAATTCAACATCAAGTCGCCCTTCTGATATTATAAACATGTTTACGGAACATTTCAAATCCGTTTATGCTACCCTTTCTGAAGAGGTTGATGACCATGATGACAACATCCCATACCGCCTCTCTGTACCACTGATTTCTATTCCTCGAGACAATATTTTTAGCGTAGTACTGCAAATGAAAAGAACCAAAGCCAGCAGTGAGGTAGGATCCCGGCCCGTTAATAATTAACTGCTAAAATGAACTTCCAGTACCAATTCATAAAAGTCTTTAGTACGTCTCTCGCTGTTGGAGTACTTCCCTCCCTTTAAAAACGGACACTAATGACCCGTGTTTTTAAAACTAGTTTTTATTGCCACGAAAATATCTATTACCTTTTATTTAATTAGCAGTTTCCCCCATGGAGCTCTATTAACGCTAGCTTGAAAGTTGACTTCCCTGCCAGGCTCGTAACCTACTGCGCAAGACAGGAACTGGGATCGGCTATATAAGCGTAACACATCGATCCCCAGCATCTTTCGTCATAGGCAATTGCACCAATCAGTTGTTCAGGAGCTCTATCAACGATCCAATGGATTCATCGATCCTCGCTTTTGGTGGGGAATCGCCCACCGATTCAAGGAGGGGGAGGGACTCGAATCCCTTTCCTCAATCAAGCGAAGAATGGGATACTCGACCTTCGCCTTTCCTGATCCACCTACCCCGGTCCGCCTCTCTCAGCAACCGCGCCCGAGGCACAGGGTCTCCCGAGTGTTCGGACGGTCTGTCCGCCACTCCAGCCTCCTTCCTACATTTTTTCGAAGCTTCTACAGGAATTTCCTTCTTGTGGGACCTTTCGTCGGTTCGGGCTTATCAACTATTCCTATGCCCGATCCTGCCCTCTCCAGTAGCCTCCTTTCCTCTGGAATCATCACCGAGCCCACTGCTTTGCTTCTCTCCACCTGTTGGGCTGCGACTCCTCCCGGTTCCCTTTCCTACCTTTCAGCGACAGTTTTGTGATCCCGCAACAAGCCCTGTAGATTGCTTTTCCCAGAACCCTTCGATCCTCCTTTACTGATCCGTGTTACTTCGGTCCCGCACTCTCCTTGAAGGTTGTTCTGTGCCGAGCTTCAGCCTCCCGATTCCTTACACGATCCTTCAGCTTCTCCAGACTTTCTACCTCTTCATCCCGCTGTCCCAATCTGCCGTTTCCTTTCCACGCATACGGGGAATCACGCGTCTTCATCTACCAAGAAAGTACTCTCTTCCTCCAGCTGGTCCAAGTCTTTCATTTGTCTCGTTGCCTTCGTTGGATTACCGATCCTGGACAGAGGATTTCTCTTTCGATTCGGTGTCCCTACACCATTCTCCGACACCATCACCTTCACAACCATCTTCGGCTTTGACCGTTGGGTCCGATCCCTGATCGAAGTCTAGATTTAAAGTTTTAAAACAGACTCACCACGATGTCCCGTGATCCGGTTTCCTACCATTCTTCAGTCGTGATCCTGTTTCTATTTCTGCCTTCTTCTAGTGACTGTCCTTTGCCTCGCCGATTTCCGGTCCTGCTTCCGCATCCCTACTGCCGCACTCCTGTGTCGTCAGCACCACAGCATCCACCTTTCAACCTCGGAGGCTTCACACCTCTACCTTGCCGGTTCCGACTGCCCAACACACCTGGATCAACGCCTCTACACCGACCCCGCCTCGCCCTACACGCCAATAATGCAATTGGATCCTTCCAGAAGCGGCTCTTTTCTTCTATGGCCGATCCTCCGATCAGTCTCGACTATGTCATCGTCTCCTTACGGATTCCCACCCCATGCTTCGTACTACTTCTGCAAGTTTTCTTCTACTTTGCGACTCTCGATCTGCCTCTTCAAGACTCTCCTTTCATGTTATGCATCCGCCAAACTAGGTTCTGACATCTGTTTTGATACAGTTGGCTTCCGAACCACTGGCGGCATCGGTTCCCTCATATTTCGGATTCCGCTTACATCTGGGACTTCTACTTGCTGCGTCGCTCCGTCTCCAGGAGGTGCCCTAATCATGGCGCGCTCCTTTGAATCCGTAACGGTTTTTCTGTTGCGTTCTGCGTTCACCTGCAGTCATGTCCTCCGACTCTTCTTCCGAAGACCCGTTACCAACTAATGTTGTGAATGTTTCTGATCCTACTCCTTGCGTTTGCCTGGGCTTTGCAGCAAGGACAAAAGAACATTTTGATCCGAATACCTGCTGCCAGTATCATCGCCATTGCAACGGGATTGACCTTCTATGTAGTATTTGTGTAAAGATTTCCAAAAAGGATTGGGCTGAAATTCGTCGACGGCAGTGAAGCTCTCGCCGGCAGGTGGATCGATAACGAAAGCTAAAGGAAACACCTGCACATACGGACACTTAACCATTGTCTACTGATTCTGCAGCACCTGTGACCAAGAAACTTTTAACTAAGTCTTCTCGCCCCTACATCGCCCCAACCAGGGTCCCGATCCACTCCAAAGTCTCTCCTGCGGTGCCCATTGCGATTGCTGGTACATCTGGTGTTCGACCGTTCAAACCCAATCTTCCTTCTCAGCAAGGCATCAAGATCAAGAATGTGAAACATCCCATGGCTCCTCGATTCCCGCAGGTTCGACCTTCTCGTCCGTTGTTTCCCGTGCCATCTTTAATCGGTTCACGCTCGCCACCTTTGGCCACTGTCAACTTCGACGAAGGGATCACCTCCTCCAGCAGTAATATCCAACATCAAGACATCCACTACCATCCTCAACATCCTCGATACCATCTCCATTCCCGCCAGCCTCCACCATCCGAGCGGCGCTCACCAGAGGTTTGCAACTTTCTGTTCTAGACCTAGAGAACATCAATTTCAATCTCCGGTTTGTTTTGTCTTGGGCAGAAAGTTTTCCTACCAAACTTACGAATCTCAGGGCTGAAAATTCGGCTCTGCGATCCTCCCTCTCCAGTGCAGAGGATCGGAACTTGTTCCTCCAATCCGAGCAGTCTCCGTTTCCTTGTACCTCTTGCGATCCGGACATCGACGACTATGGATGAATTACCATTTACGTCGACACAGGCTTCCATAGGTTTCTCCTCTACCAACATTGCCACCGTGGCGGCTGTTTTATTGCAACCGTTCGTGGACTCGACGCCTCCATGGGGCTCCAGCCACGACTCACCCTCGATCCCCTCACAATCTCCCTTGCTCGCGTCCGATTCACCAGCACTCGCCGCAGTTCATGCCATTCATGCGGCCATACCCTCGCCGCTTCCTTCTCCATACAGGGACCCTTCAGTAACTGCTGCTCGGTTCTTCTCTCCTTCACCGGTTCCCCTATTTTCAATTCCTGTACCACTCGTCATTCCTACTCCAGTAGCAGTCCCTCCTTGTGCTCCATCCGATTCTCCGCCTCACTCAACCGTCCACTCTCCACTTCCTGCTTCTTTAATCGTCGAGGCGGACCAAGAAGCTTCCCGTGAACCGTGCCTCTTGGAACAGATATGATCCAGTCGTCCCGAGCCGCTGCCTCTCTGTCCTGCCAAACCTTGTCATCGTACTCGGTTTGGCAGTACGATGATGCTCCTTCGTTTGTTCCTGTATTCTCCGGCATCGTTCATCACTCGGACTCATCCGTTCAAACTCTGCCCTGTTCGCCTTGCAGGAGACAGGCCAAAAGAGTTGCCCTGGGTTTTCGCATTATACCTTAAACAGCCTGCTGCATCCTCCACCTCCGATCCCTCCTGTACATACTAGTAAACCGAATCAAAAAAAAAAAAAAACGGCATCCATTCCGACGGATCGGCGAGGCGTTCCACTCCCGGTTCCCAATTCTTCTTCTGGAGTTGGAATCGTTACTCCTCGCCTACCTTCTGGTACACAACCACCAATCCTTGGACTTCATTGACGGGCCCTTTTCGTTCTACTTCGCTCATTTAGCCTTCAATCTATGTATGTTCTCGTCCAACGCCTCTTGGACATTGCTCCGTCGCTCTCTATGTTTCAACGCACACCGATCCGTCACTATCAACAGAGGCGAAGTTTATTGGTCCTCCTTTCCGTCCGTTCTCCAATCCCATTCATCTTCTACGATCCCCGTCTCTGCAGGCTGATTCCCCCGCTGTGCTTTGGCAACTGACTTTTGGACCGACTACGCCTCTACTAGGAAATCGCTTTCTACCTCCTACCGTTCAGTTTCCTTACAAGACTACTCCGATTCCTCTGTTTCCGCAGCTTCGATACGACCCTTGCCGTTCCATGCTGACTGCCTTGTTCTTCCTTCAAACTTGACACTTCTCCGCACATTACTCCTTCTCCCAGCCTGTTCCCTTGATTTCTACCCAGAGCTGATCCTGATTCCAGTGCTCCCGTGATGCAACACATTTGTTCTTCGATGTGTCTCCTAGTTCTCCCAGCAACGCTGACTAGCCGTTTCATCGGTTCCGTTCCTGTGGCTACTGTTTCTCCAGTCATCGATCGCCGATCCCGACTCATTTGGACATCGCGGGAATCAAGACTGCTTCCAGGCTTCCCGACCTAAGGTAGGATTGCCATTTTCTTGCTCTAAATCTGCTCTCCTACTTTCCCCCCTAGTGTTGAACCGAATGTTTTCACCCCTGGCATCAGCTGTTCCTGTTTGCTAGCCTTTGGGACTGAGGATCCCCGGGTCCAGGTTGGTTTTAACATTTGTGGGTTCCATTCAGATATTTATCTGTGGGGGTCACCAGCTCATAACATCAGCAGGGTGGAGCTGTTTACTGACTCGCAGTCCTCACTTCAGTTCCAGCAGAATCACTTTGAAAGCCTGGATCTGGGTCATGTTCTTGTGCTGGCGATTGACCTGAAGTGGTTGGGTGTCATCCTACCTGGAGTAAATGTGAAAATGAGTTGGGTGCCAGGGTGGAATTATGGGTAATGATGTTGCTGATGGACTACCACGTTAGGTTAACAATCCTATAATAATCGTCCCAGTGAGTAGTAGTGATCTAGATGTGGCAATCAATGCCTATGTTCAAATTTTTTTGGGAAGCGGGGTGGGTCATGGGGGTGATGGGCAGAAAGCTCTTCAGCATTCACTCCCGGCCAAACTGGATTGGCTGTCAAGTAAGTCGTCGGCTGTACTGTACCAACTGCATACTGGTCATGTACGCTTGAGCGGCTGCAGGTTTGATAAAGGTCTGGAGTCTGACTCAGAGTATTGGTGTGGATTTGGATGGAACGATAGTTTGAATTTCCTGGTTGATTGTCCGATGTTTGATCGGCAGAGAGTTAGGTTACCGTCTGTTGTGGGGATCATGTCGAGTCTGTTGAATCTCATTGGAATGTTCCTGCATGCTGTGAAACCAAACTTCCGGGTCTTGCGGGTGGTTGCTGAATTTTGTGCTGGCACTGGAGGATTGGCCTAGTTTGAATTTCGACCTACCCTGTTAGTTATTGTTATTGCTGTTGTTACCTAGTTGCTATTGCTCAGTGGTGGATTAACCGGGGAGATGATTGGGGCGGTCGTCTCCCCCAAAGAAATGGAGTTGTATCCTATACCCTCTTCCCTTTTTTGTTCTGTCTTGACACTATGAAAGCTAAGCCACCTCGAATTTCTGCACATACTTCCAAAACTGAGTCACCATTTAAACAAAAAGGGGTAAACTCTTACAGGTTCTTTCTTCGCCTTAAGGGCGCGTCTACGTAACAAGTCATTCTCGCTCGCCGAATGCTATTTGCTAGTCAACCGTTATTTATTTATGATTGGTTTCCCGTTGCTACTAAATGAATGCGGTAATAGATAAATTGTAACACGGATAAAGAACAAAGAGCTGCAGTAATTTTAAACATTGCTACAAGATTGTTGTCATTTCACGCTATTTCCAAAATTTGCTATTCTCCCTCAAAGCACAGCTTCTAGCAATGATCAAACATCGGTAGAATAAATAGCTTCTCGCAGCGAGAATTCAAAATTCAACATGGCGTCCGTTTCGTGGCTATCGAACCGATGACAAACCATCGAATGCCGGCATACAAAAAACAGTCCGTCGTCTTGTACTGCTGCAGAAATTGTTTTCTTGTTGTCATAAATCGACGCTCAAATGTTGCAAGCATCGTACGAGGAGAAGGTTTGCGTCTGCGTTTGCGTTGCGTCTGCATCGGTCACTAATACGCATAGACAACTCGAAAGCCGCATACTCCGGTAAAGGCGAGAAGCATCCATCAGATTTAGTATTGATCAAGTAAAAGCTAGTGAGCGAGAAAACTGTCGTTGCGTAAACGAGCCCTAGCTCAGGGGAAGGGGAGGCAGAAGGCATTTAAGGGATTCCAGTTGTAGGAAGGCATGTGGTAGCGTTTCATTTCAGCAGTTGCCAACCCAGCCAGTTAGCCTACACATTTCTCCATCACGACGCACACGAAAATTCCGTTTAAAACGTTAAACACAAGAAAGCTGGCTTCGGAAAGTGTTCTTATTTATTCCCTTACAACTATTGCAGTTCGTGACTCGTTGCTTTTGCGACCGCGTGACCTAATAACATGACCTGAACTGCGCTAACGGAACGTATTGAAGCAGCTTGTGGGACTAATGAGCTTTTATTATTTGTGTCTTTATAGATATGTATGATAATGACGGCAGAAATTGTCATTAGTGACACATTATTTAGTTATTTTAGTTAAAATAGGTCTCTGTTTTGAAATGGCATTATCACTCTTTGATTTATATCTGTTGCACCGAATTTGGTAGAAAAGATTGCTTATTAGACCTACACTAAGGTCGTTAATAATTTTTTTTGTTATCTGACCATTTATTTTCAAGCACGACGGGAGACTAAGTTTGCAATTAAACCCGAATAACGCAATTTTAGAAATTTTATAAAGCCAAAAGTATAGCAATTTCATGTACCGCATGAGAATCACATGTAAGGTTAACTGTTTCCATGCACAGGCCGTTATGTTGCTTTATTTAATTAAACCCACATAAATGTTGTAAATTCGCTATTTTTGAACCAACATTAAATTCAGCCACACAAGCATTAAAATTACTTCGGCTGACTTAAGGCTCAAAAAAGAATTTTTTTTTTAAATGTATTGGGGGAACGTGGCGTAAATAAATATTTTTTCTGGTGGGGGACAATTTT
>JAHWFP010244127.1:0-19560 GCA_023313725.1 Lithobius niger
ATCTTTATCAACGCTATCACATTTAAAGAAAGCAAAGACGTTATTATAGTTATTATGGTTATTAGGCTGCTATTCGAGAAGGAAATCAGGCAGCTCTTTTTAGGCTTTATCGTTCTAAGACATCTACCACGCGCTCAATTCCTCCACTTAAAACTGGAGATCAGTATTTGACAGAGAACTTTGATAAAGCTGAGGCACTAAGCAACATATTTGCCGCGAATGCTATTACCGATGATGGTGTGGACACTCAGCCACTGGCTCCAACTGTTCCAGCTACAGAAATATGCTCTATCGTCATGTTCCCCGAATCACGGGTTTTGTCTTGTATTAAAAATCTTAAGCCAAGCAAATCAAGTGGACCTGATGGTCTCTCTGCTTTCCTCTACAAACAAATTGCGCATGAAATATGCTACCCACTCTCCCAGGTTTTTAACAGATCTTTCCAGCAGGGGCGTATTCCCAAAATCTGGAGTACAGCACTCGTAACCCCTGTCTTCAAACGTGGTTCAGCTTCGGACCCCACAAACTATCGCCCTATCGCCCTCACTTGTGTTGCATGCAAACTCATGGAATCAATTTTTCGTGATATTATGTTGGCCCATCTTGGAAAATACTCCATTATTCAACAGGACCAATTTGGGTTCCTTCCCTCGAGATCTGCAACGCATCAATTGCTTTCTGTCCTTGACCGCTGGACTTTTGCATCTGATGTTGGAATTGCTTCAGACACAATTTATTTTGACTTCAAGAAGGCTTTTGAATCGGTCATACACCGCAAACTTCTGTTTAAGGTTGCCAACTGCGGCTTCGGGGGTGACCTATTGATTTGGATTACTGCTTTTCTTTACAGCAGATCCCAGCAGGTTAAAATTGAGAACACCCTTTCTTCCAGCGTTCCTGTACTCTGCGGTGTCCCCCAGGGATCGGTGCTTGGCCCGCTGCTTTTTGTAATTTACCTCAACGATCTTAAATTCACAAATGACCAAACCTATGGATTTAAATTTGCCGATGACATTACGACTGGAGCCGAAAACATTTCTTCCGTGATCTCCCCACAGCTCGATGTCGAATTTCGGGGAGTGGCCAATTGGGCACAAACCTGGCAATTGCCACTTTCAATTCCTAAATGCTTTGCCTTTCATATTGGCTCACAGAATAATTGCCCATCTTATTTTCTTGAACAGTCCGCTCTTCCTGCAGTTCGTGAGGTAAAGGACCTCGGGGTTTGGTTTACCTTCGACCTTAAGTCGTCACTTCATTGTCAAAATGTGTGTTCCATGGCGTTTAGACGCATGGCAATTGTCAATAAATGCTTCACTTCTGGTAATAACCTTATTAAGATTTGGGCCTTCAAGGTGTTTGTGCGACCACTTCTTGAGTATGCAACTCCAGTATGGTCCCCTCACCTTTTGGGCGACATTGATAAAATAGGATCTGTGCAACGTAAGTTCACAAAACGCTTGCATGGCCTACGCGATTTACATTACCGTACTCGCCTTGCCAGGACAGGACTGGATCTCTTAGAGTTGAGAAGAATTCGTTTTGACCTAATTTTGACCTTTAAAATCCTGAGGGGTCTGATTGCCGTAAACCTACCTTTTTTTGACGTTGCACCACTCATTGATAAAACCCGAGGCCATCGTTGGAAACTGGCAGCCCAGTTCTCCCGCACAAATTGTCGTCAGAATTTTTTCTCTGTACGTGTTATCCGTATCTGGAATTCCCTTGGGGCAGACACTGTAGACCAACTGACAGTGCGGGATTTTCGTCGAATGCTGGAAAAAGAAAACCTACAACCCTTTCTGCGACGCCCACTCGCTCAACTTTAGAAATTTGGTTGTTAGCCCGTTGCTACATTTTCCATTTTTACCTTCACCATTGCTATTCCCTCGCTTCATCAACAGGCTCGGTATTAGAGGTTCACCGCTCTTCCGTGTCCTTCCATTTAAACGTGGAGAAATTTTATTATTATTATTAATCAATTAGCTGAAATTTCACAGAAATTTGCTACTGGGCCAGTTTAGCGATTTTGGGTTTGTCGCTTTCTATCAATTCTGTCCAGTTCGTAATAGTTTAAAACAATTTATGACAACATAGCTGCAATTGTACACCATTTGGCTCATTCATTCAGTATCGTCTGGTGCAGTCACCGGCCTGAAACCAAATCATGTGATTCGCTCCTGTTATTAACTTGTGTGTTAACTTGAACGTTAACGTTGATGCCACATTTCTTAGATGTAATAGTACCGCCAATTTGTTTGGAAGCCTGGAATTATTTCGTCACCGCCTCTTCCAAAGGGATTCTTAACGAGTCCCATTCCAAACTAACTGCGAGGCTTGGTGAATTTACAAGGAGCCACCAAAAGGGCTACTTCTTGAACTGGATGACATTCCATGCTTCAACTGGCAGTCTGCCAAAGGCTGCTGTTTTCGACGTGTTTGTGGTTGTCCCCTTTGATTCTGTTTCAAAACCCAGTAAACCCCTTTGTCACTTGATGCACGACCAAGTTCAATACCACTGTTTAAGCCTAGGCGAGTAAATCGGCATGAAAGGAAGAGGCTAGCTTCAAAAGCAGTTTGCATTCCTCAAATAAACTCTTACCAAACTCCTCCAACAACAATTGTTCGAGTAGGCAGGACAAATCGGGCATAGTAACACCGTGCGACTGCTTCAACCAGTGAACACCCCAGTGGGATTTCCTTTATTCCACCCACTCATCCTAAGGGCCCGGTAGTTATTGATAGTAGAAAAAGTAAAAGGAAGTGGATCCTATAGACTGCTTCCCAAAATTGATTCTCCTTTCAGTCCACTAGAAAATGATTCCCCCCACCAGCAATCCAAAATATCCATTTACTAAAAGTATCCACAAATCTAATCACTGTTGACAATCGCTGAGAACCTTCCACTTTGGATAACCATAGATATAGCATATTCATATATCGACGTCCATTATTAACAACCACTGTTGACATCAGTCATATCACTATGACGGCTATTTTTCATCCAATGTTTACATCCACTGAGCGACTCGAAGATGGAGTACCTTAGTGACTTAGCTACTCGACTATCTGGTGATGTGACACAGTGAGGCTACTTAGAGGCGTGAAGAATTTGTGACTCACAACATTGGCAAATTGCCATCCTTAGAACATGGCGGCCAGATGACTTAGCAACGTGATGACTTGGCAACAAGACAATTTGGAAGACTTTCTTCTTGGAAAATTGATGATTCATCGGCCTAGCGAATCGACGATTTCTCAACTCACAACCTCACTTTTTTGTCACCTCTGCCAATAAGCTTCCTCCACAGCCAGGATTGACCTTGACTTTTGATGAATTCAAAACTACAGGGGTCACTTCCGCCATTCCGCCAGACTGTTGCGCCAGTCGGTCATCTATTCAGTTTTTTGTGCCTGCTTTCTTGCCTGTCTGCCACGGACAATCCTGAAACACTTTCATCTAGGCAGAAGAGGCTCGCTTTCGCGGCACTTTCCAAACTACGTGATGCCCCTTTAAGTACAGTTTCCTCTTTACGAACATCGTCCACCTCCAAATACAGTGACATTATTCACTGCAAGTGACTCGGCCAAGATAGTGACAGTGCACTTGGCCGGTATCATCAGAACTCCATTTTCAGCACCATTTCCTTGTTTTAGGTCAAGTATTTTTCAAATGGAAAAATGACGTCCTCAGCCAAATTCCCCTTCTTTTAACACCATTCTCCAGTGCTTAGATGGGATTGATCGATCCGGAAAATTGGTGACTTACTCCCATTGCCAAGTCTCCTCATGAGTCAATGCTTCCTCTCCTCGATCCACCAAAATGGACATACTCACTGTCTTGGTATGCTTCGTTACTGCTTTAAAGAATTTTCTTCCTTCTTTTATGGGCCTTCCCTGCTGCTAGATGCAGTCATCGCTTTCCATCCAAACATTTAAGGAAAAGGCAATAAAATGCAAGGTTACAGTTATTCCTGATAAGTCAATAATGTCTGATCGGCTTGGGCCAAAGCCCACAGAATCTGATGATACTGGTGAAATGTCAACTACTACTCGTAGTCTCAACATTTTAAGATATGACCTGATTGGTGAGCCACCCCAAAAACAATCACATTTTAATTGAGCAAACTGCATTTCAAGGTTCAATCTAAAATTGAACCTTCGACCTTAAACCTAAATTAAGCGACGTTTATCATCCATTTACCATTAGCTATTGTTACTTAACGTGTAACAACTCGTATTGTGCCAGCGTCAGTTCTAATCAATAAATACTACGTACCATTTGATAGAAGTATTTTTAAAGAGAAATCACAAGTTTACTTGACAATAAATTTGTCAGTATGCTGTGAAACTTTTTCCGGGCTTTGAGTTTTTTCAAAAATAGACTTTGAACTTGTTCAGGAAAACATTCACTTCTAATCTTTAAAGAAGGGCTTCCATCAACCCAACGCTCTTTCTTTACCGGAAATATTTCCCGAATCCCTAAAAGAACCTAAGAAAACAACTGAACATTCAAGATATCCTCTCTTTCGATGGTGAAAACTCCACAAATCCTCATGGTACTGACTGAGCACGAAGATTCAGTCTTCTGTTTTTACTTACTTCAATCCATGCCAAACCTACGTCCGTTGTTCAACCCAACTCTTGACCAAAAACGAACACTTCTATACTAGACTGTGTCCAAAAAGAGAAGTAAAGGGGAGCATCGTTGAAGAGCAACAGTGATATTAATACCCGACAATTAAGGCTGCACCGATACCGAGCTGCCGAGCCGATTATCGGCGAGCAGAGCATGATCGGCAATGCTCGGTACACCGAGCAATGACATCCATTTAACCGAGCCGAGCAGCGCGTCTCACGTCTAGTCTTGGCACGCGATCCTGGGGCCAATGGACCTTGAACTCAAGCTTCAGTTTCTCGGATTCCAGTTCGATGATTGATTATGGTCTATGCATGGTTCCTGCTGCAGGAAGGTTGAACGATTGCCACAGAATTCAATACAGGAACTAAACTTGCAGGTAATTCGTATAGATTAACAATTTTATTTATGCTGAAACCTGAAAAAATTAAGAAACTTACCTTCCTTAAGAAAAACCTCTTGTGTTATAGTGTCAACAGCAGCCATTTAATTATTTTGAATGGTCAATTGTTAAAACTTTTATTAGCTTAAAAGTAATTTAACACATAATAAAAATTACTTGTTTTGTTATAATAATGGTTGTTAAATTTTACGTACTAATAGTAGCCTGGGGTTGCCGCTATAGCAGGCTGTTTTAGTACAAAGAATTGTTCTGTCTAGAACCTGCGTGGCATTTAGCGAGTGCTGATTACAGGTATGCTGCCGGTGTGTATGGGGCAAGGTAGCCTAATGGTTATCATGACCATTTTATGTGCAATCCTGGCCTCAGCCACCCCTGGTATTTTCGGGAAAAAATAGGGCCCTGTGATGCCTCATGCTCATGTCGATTGTAGCATATAAAAACTCCTAGGAATTTCCGATTGGATTACCTAGCAAAATTGTCCCTCTCTCCTTCTGGTGCCATGGCTTCGGCTGGGAGCGCGGCAAACTTACAGCTGCCAGTGTGAAAAATAAAAAAATGTGCAAGTGGTAAAAAAAAAGGGAAAAATGTAAAAAACACGAGTGATGGTGCGAAAAAAAAAGGCAAAACGCACTAAAGAAGTAAACACAAAAACAATTATCCGTCTTCATTTTGGGCCCGGAATTACGTAGGCTGTTAGCACGCGAGAAAAAAATGGATTGGTTTATTGTCGTAGTCGCTTTGAATTCGCTTTCGCTCTCTTGTGTTAAAGTACAAAGAAATTACAATGGTTACTACAAAAGAAAAAATTGTTTTGAAGAATTGTGAAAATGGTGTGATATATGAAAACGAAGAAATAGTGATACAAAACTGAAAAGTAGGCATGTGAAAAAAATGAAAAGCAGGTATGTAAAAAATGTGAAAAAAATTAAAAGCCTGAATGTGAAAAATGTGAAAAAATGAAAAAGTTGGAATGTTAGAAAATGAAAAAAAAAAGCTGTTACTCCCGGCAACATCCCTGGGATTACTAGAGCTGCTCGGTCTGCTCGGCAGCACTGATCGGCTCGGTTATGCTCGGTGTACCCGGCATTTTCTAAGCGAGCGTCTAGGCTCGCTCGGCTCGGGATCGGCTCGGCAGGAAAAAATGTGCTCGGTACAGCCTTACTGACAATACATGTTTCAGTCGTTTTAGACTGGACATGAGATTATTTTAAACAAAATAAGCACATATTAAAGATTAGCATTTTTGTGTTAACTCTAAATGTGACCATTACCATCCAGACTTACTGACTTCTGAATACATACTGTGTGAAGTCTATACAAGCCCGCCATAAAAACATACAAGCACATAGTCTTACAGAAAATGTAAATGCATAAATACAGGATGTTTCAGAATAAAAGCGACAAACTTCTAGGCCATACTAAGGAGGTAAAGACAAGTCAATGAATCCCATAAAACACCTACCAAAAAAATGCTTGGTTACCGAGATATCGCCCTATTATACCCCAATTATTTTATGATCGAGTATTTAAGTCAAAGCTTATTGGTTGTCTGTGTCTGACTGCTTGCAAGGCCTGACTGTGGCCTCATGCCCTAATGCTAAAGTCATTAGCTGCACAAACTGGGATGCAGCAAGCTGCACCAACCTGTGGGAAAACTATGCAACATTCAAATTACGTTCGAGACTGCAATATCGTATTCTCTTGCCAAGACAAGAGCAGCTTGCCAGATCTCAGTATATTGACGCATTATGCAGGGAAGCAGGCCTGGATTCTTTTCAAAATCTCTCGGTACCCAGCAGCTTTTTACGTTTAAAAAGTTTTGTTTACCTGAAACTGGCAGTCAAGTATGTTCATTATTCCCGATTTTTTTTTAATAAAACCTTCGTTAACCAGCTGAAAGCCATAAGGGGAGAAGGTAAATGGCATCTTCTGACTAATAATTTTGGTAGGCAGTGAAGAGAGGGAGGGGGGGAGGCAAACGGTAACCAACTGGCCCAATGGCTTTGTGGCCGACGTTGGGCATTATTGCCAGTGCCATATATGCAGAGTACAGTAAATTTTATAAAAGTGTTTAAGAATGATGGTAACATTATCAAAGGGCATGCCTTCCTAAAGTCAGAATGATCAGGTGCATTATTGTGTTAAAGCGTTTCAGCTTCCGGAATCGGCTTGGCATGCTTACAATGCTCGTTATACCAACCCTCCCTCTCTTACAACCCTTCCACTCCCTCGTTGTGAAATTAAACGCTCATTTCAGTTTTTTTAACTGCAAAAAAAATTAAACAGAAGAAAGGATAGGGGAGGGAGATGCCTCTGGGCAGGGGGATGGGAAGGGGGGGGGGGGGGTCCATTGAAACCAGCTCTCTCTCCCTGTAACCCCAAAATATGTCATAATACTAAATAAATTCATCAATAATTGTGAAAAAGTACTCTCTAGAAGCCGCATATTCTGCAGTGATGTACCGTAAACTGTAAAATGCTTCAGCTTCCTGGACCCCACTGGGGAGCTAACAGCACTCCCTCAGACCCCCTGCTTTGTTCGGCCCCCTGCGAAATATTTTCCTGGCTGTGGTGCCACTGCCTCGAGTCATTCAAGGAAAAAAACCCGTCTGTTGACAGTTTGCCTGAAAGTTAGGGGACCAGATCCTACAAACCTGTTCTCAACCTCTGCATACAATCTTTGCGTACTATTTAAAACGAAACCATATTTCACAAAGCAGGAGTCCACATCCATAACCACCATTCCACCCAACCCACCCTCTCAAAAAACTAGTAACAAAAAAAAAGGAAGAAGCATCTTAACTTACTAAGCTACTCAAGCAACTTGCCAACTTACCAAGCTACTTAACCAAAAAGCCCTTCGTCACCCATTTTCCGTTAGGCCTCCAAACCCACCAACTTGACTCTGGCTGCTGTGATATAATTGCAGTGTTAACACTGGATATCTCGTGCTCATCATGCTACTACGAGAACATTTATCAAAAGCAGTTATATGTTTTTTAGCTGCATCTGAACACACAAGATGGTGTATGAGGTCACAATAAAGCGTGCACATTGCATTCAGACACAGGCTTCATTTAAGCCATGACTTAAATACTTGATCATAAAAAAATTTGGATGTAATAGGCCGATTTCTCGGTAACCAAGCATATTTGGATAGGTGTTGTATGACTTTCATGACTTTCCTTTACCTCCTTCGTATGCCCTGGAAGTTTGTCAGTTTTATTCTGAATCACCTAAAAAAAGTACTGAAAGAGACTGAAGAGTATTAAAAAGATGGTAGTATTAAATAAAGTGTGTAGAGCTATAAAGTGTACAGGCCTATAAAGCATTTCGAGTAGGCATGGAAGTACACATTAGGCTAAAGGATATGACTGAACCGAAACTCAGTCTGACTAAAGAGTAAAAAAAGACCTCAACTTACTGAAAAATGTACTAAGATGAATGGTAGGCCTAGAAAAGTGTGCCTACACGTAGGTCTTTTTTAACACATAAATAACAAAACATAAATTCTAACAGAAATGTTGAATAGGGCATTTTCTGCCATATCAACATTCGGGTCTGTTTGACCATCGTGGGGCATCCAGTGGGTGTGAACTCGCGTCTGGAGAGCATATGATGTATCGAATTAAATGAGATGAGTTTTGAACATCATGTGAAACAAAACAAAAAAAAACAAAAAACAAGAAAATAAAGGGTGCACAACTTTTCTTTGTTGTCCCCTACGAAAAAAAATACTACTAGTTCAACACCACGCCGCCCCCCCCCCCCCCTCCTCGGGATACACAATGCCTCAGCTTTTCGTTAAAGTTCCGCCAAACTTGCGCCATCATGTCTGGTGTGACCGAATGACACACCTCAATAATGCACCCTCTAAGCTGTTGTGTGTTCCCAGGATGTTGCTGTGCAGCATAAAGTTGGCCTGTAACGTAGCCACACATGAAGAAATCAGGAGGGGTCAGGTCAGGATACTAACCTAACCAATCCACCTGCCCCCGTATCGGAAATTCATCCATTCCCAACACCCTGAAAACTGTAAAGAGTTCACCGAACAGATTTGTCAAATTATTTGGGCGAATGTACGTGAAAGGAAAGTAATGTGGAATACAATTTCTGGAGTATTAACCAGTCACCTACGTTGAGGTCTTTATTCTCTTCCTTAGTCGGACAGACCTTTGTTTCAGTCAAAACTTTTGGCCTATTGTGTACTTCCATGCCAACTCAACAAACTTTATAGGCCTATACATTTTATAGGCCTACACACTTTGTAGGCCTACACACTTTATAGGCCTACACACTTTATAGGCCTACACACTTTCTAGGCCTAACCTTTTTTTCTAGTTCTTTTCAGACCTGTCTATCGCCATTCAGAATGACTGAACGGATAAATACATAAGTAATGCTGTAGGCCTATACACCTCATCCCCTGCCATATCGCCATGCAGACTTATTTGAAAATTTAAATACATAATTATATCAGCCCATACAATCTAAGTAAACAGCATTTAAATCCAAATGTACACATCAAGTACTTTTCGTCTTTTTTCTTACCAAATAAAAGATGATTATCTGCAGCCTCAACGTAAATGACATTCACAAACTTTGTTATGGTCTTTTTGTCAACCTGAGAAAAAAGTACAAAAAAATTTTGTTAAAAAGAATTTACTTGTAGTGCGTGTTTGATTAATATTAAGAATGCTTTTATGTTTTTTATGGAAAATTGACTAAAGAAAATCTTGCCACCAATGGAAATATCTACTAGAAAGAATTTATAGAACATTATGTTGTCCTATAGTTTGATCCATTGTCAAATGTTTTATCTACGAAAATACAAGCATGATCTTATTTAATCATCAACCCATTTTTGCACATTTAAACCTATGAACATTTTCCAGAACCTTTCTCCATTCCTTCATTTTGGTTCAAATTTTTAAAAGCAGTGTTTTTGTATCACATACAGCCATGTGCCTCATACTGTTAGCAAAAAGCATTAAGACATTTTCATCCGAATATTTTGTTAAAATGCAATGATCACATCCAAGTCCAATGCGAAGAATTCCTTTGTCGACACCATATTTGTTTTAAACAGACATGACATAATCGTTGCAACCAACACTTGAGAGGAAAACTACAAAGCCCTAAGAGCCATCTTATATCATTTACAGTATGCAGGCTTTAACCTAAAAGGGAAGAATGCCATTTTGGGGTACCAGAGCTCACGATTCTAGGAATACGATTTGCACATTATGGCAAAAGGCGTTGAGGTAACCGAGGAACACATGGCAATTTCTGCAACTTCCTATGGCACAACACCAGGAAGAAGCTTGAAATCTTCATTGGCTTATTCTTGTTCTACAGAAAGTTCATTAAAAACTACTCGGAATGGCAGCTCCTCTGCACCACATGTGAGGACCATGAGTCTAAATGTACCAAAGAACAACAGACAGCATTTGAAAATCTGAAGAACATGCTCTTGAGCTCAAGGATCCTTGCACTCCCAGATTTCGAAAGCCCACTCACAAAAGAGTTGGATGCACGGTTCGCGAAAATTTTTGCAACTCAAGCGGCAAAAAAGCTGAGAGCTTTTCAGAATCTCACTGCTTTACGAATCAAGCTCGCAGTATACATTTTTACGTTAAATACAAATTACACCCTGAAGTGACATGAGCGAGATTCGAACCGGCAAATCGGTCCATCTCTAGATCACTGCCATACGGTCTTTATCTAGATGTGAGCAAGAAAACGCAACGTCCCCGAGCAGTGGCTTACTGGCTATAACGTTTTTGAATTGCAAGAGCTACGTATGGTCATGCCATGTGTGCCAAGTTGCCAAAGTCACACTGTCAAAGAGAGCAGCCAATATGCAACTTGTCATCCCATCAAGGTTCAAATGTTGCTGGGAATGGATTTCGTGAGGCCAGAACCAAAAACAATGCACAGAAACAAGAACGACATGATAATGATAGACCACTTGATAAAGTATGTCTGGCTAATCCCAACAAGCAATGCAACTGTCAAGACAGATGTGAGGCAACTCCTCAGAGAGTATATGGTTCACAAGTATCATCTGAAATCTTGCTTTCGTACAATGGAGTGACATTTTCATCAAAGGTGTCGATTGGTATGCTGGGACTCACCAGGATCAAGCTCCAAAGACGCCAAGCCCACCGTCCATCGTCCAATGCAACAATGTAACAGAGAGAGCACATTGGATATTTAAAAGCTGCATCACAGCATTCCTGCAAGACCACAGAGACAGTACTAACCCCTCTGTCCAATGATGCAATACGCCATGAACACCCCTTCTCATGTCAGCACAGGGAATGCAATGTACTTTCTCAGTATGGCGAAAACCTATCAGCACCCATGCACGTCCTAAGCCTCCTAGCCATGCAAACTGACATGGCACCAGCAGAGTACGCACAGCACTTAAATCAAGAAATGGACAGAGAGCATGACAACAAAGGGTATCTGGCTAAAATATTGCTGCCTAGACATCACGTGACTAAAACTTAGTGGACAAAACATCGCGTGGACAAAACATCTCATGGCCAAAACATCGCATGGAAATTACGTCGCCGGATACAACATCGTGAACAGTAACATCGTGGACGAAACATAACACAGATGAAACATCGTGGATGAAACATCGCAAATAACAAAAATGTTATTGCTGCTTTAAAATGTTTAAATAAGTTATTAAAACGTCCCCCTTCATTAAACTTTGTTACGAAAAAATGTGTCGATGACTAATGTTTAATAGGCTTTACTGTTGTTTGGAGTCAATTTACTATTGGATTCGATATTTGAAATATCACTTTTGTCATTTGTATTTGGCTTTCATTAGCGAATGTGAAGCCTTTTTATGAAATCATGGAGGGTTTAACTAAAGTTGATTATTTCAGAATTAATTATTGCAGTTTCACTTTTAACCGCTTTTGCTTACATTTAATGACACTTGGTTGTAATTCTTACAGGTCGAACATTTTCACAAACCAAATTAATTTTAAAATAAAATCATGGATCATGGATCATGTTTAATAAATATGATCTGATTTTTAGTACTGTATTAGTGCACAATTCCCTTGCAGAGGTTTTGAAGGTATAAAGTTTGACTAAATGTTAACTATTTTTGGAATGAAATTGAAATCCTCTGGAATGTTCTTATCCCACTGCGCTGTTGTCTGCAACCCATGCTCGATACCTCCAGTTGATGAAACCTGGGCTATCCCCTCCCCCGTTCTGGCACACTACCCGTCGTTGTTCCCGTAAACCATCCAGGATAAGTGAGAATCACATGCCTCTAGGCTATAAACAGCCAGAATCGTCGTAAACCCCATGTATCTGGGGGTCTCGTGTTTTGTTTTCCCACACCTTACATTTTAATATTTAAACAGTTTTTAAAAACTTCCACTTTTTAGAGTTGACTTCCAAGTATTTTAAATAGCAACAATTTTATTTTATTTGTGGTGTTTCGCCCACGAAATTTCATCCGTGCTATGTTTCGTCCATGATGTTATTGTTCGTGATGTTTTAGCCACAATGTAATTTCTGTGTGATGTTTTGACCACGCGATGTTTTGTCTGCTATGGGATGTTTCGGCAGCAATGTTTTAGCCAGGATCCCCGCAAAGATTCACTACAACTAGTAGCATAGCAACGTCAACTACAAAGTGGGAGAACTCATGAAAATACACAACCTCCTCCTATCCAATAATGAAAACAGCAGCGTCAAAAAGCTTGAACCACAGTACAAAGCTCCACATGGAGTGCTCCAGAAGAACAATGAGATACCCTACAAGGTTGTCTCCATTACCAATGCAGCAGATTCCAAAACCTACAACTTCATAGACATGGAGCTGTATTGGGTCCCGGTCACCAAGGACCGAATGGGTCCACAACCTTAAAAAGAAATGGGTAATGTCACTCAGGAGAGCACTAAGACAGGAAGAGACAAACCCTCTGGTATTACCGTCAACCAATCGGAACTGGAGAAATCGTAAGGGAAAACCAACGTTGCAGACACATCTGACTCCAAATCAGGAACTGATCCAGAATGGGATGACGCCAACGAACCTGGAGATTAACAGCCAGTCCAAACACCAGACAGAGTCGGGAGAGGCGATAAATAACTCACCTCTTCCTCTCCTTTCTCCTCTCCCCCTTCCCTCCCTTACCACAGCCCTCTCATGCTTGTTCATGAGGACAATCTTGACGGGACGTTTCTGCCGAACTTTTGATGCAGCTCCAGTAAAGACGCATACCTGTCAGCAGTCAGTATGCACGTAAGCCTCTGCTGTAAATTCATCTCCATGACTGTTTCCGCCGACTTTAAAACAATTTACGTTGGTACTGCGACTGCAAAATTGTTTAAAGGAATTTTCCTTCATTTACCGATGTATCAATGCTTGCGGTTGCGCATGTTGCCACCCACTTTAAAACAATTCATTCCGCACTGGAAGTCAGCATCTAAAAAGTAAACAGGCCTTTCCACTGTATCTGGTCGCCAATTTCGAAGCCCTGGGCCTAGAATTTAACAACCCATCGTAGTTTGGTTTAAAGTTGTCCGCATTGAGCTGAAACATTTTTTTTTAGCTAATCAACAACAGCCCAAAAGTCAACTGCCGACAATGCCACATTCCACGTGACCAGAAAGAGTTTGCAAGGTAGCTATGACACACGACGTGCCCCGCAATTGTAGTCAAGTTTAAAGCGTTTACTGCAAATGTCTGTAGTAATTGGTTTTCATTTTTCCTTTTACCCGAATGAGTATGAAATTAGAACATTATTGTTATATTATTAGTAGTAGCCTAAAAGGAGAAGGACAGGGAGCCGCTCAACCATCCTCTCACAGAACCTGGGCACAAAATACGACAGAGGTTGTCAGGAAGCACCTGGAAAGAAAAGCCATCGAAAAATGATAGCGGAGCAAGCCATGTGTACCAAATACCAAAAGTGACGAAGAATTATGAACTTGGGACGATTGCCTGTTTAACTGTCCACTGCACCTTTAAACTAAGACTAATGGGAGGCCAAATCCCCAATGACTGGAGAAAAAAATGAGGAACCACCGACAAAGTAGTGATACAAGGCCTAAGATGCTCCTTCCGAGTGCAACATGTACTAAGATACATCATCTGGGTGCAATTTGAACTAAGATGCACCACCGGGGTTAGTGTGTTTGTGTAGTGGATGCAGGCTACGAAGACAACTTTAAAACAATTTACATCGGTACTTCAACTGCAAAATTGTTTCAAGAAATTTTCTTTCGTTTACTGAGGTAGCAATCAATGCTTGCGCATGCAGTATCGCATTGAGACGCGAGATGGTGGGGATCAACGGGGAGGTCCCCGCACTACAGAAGAACTTAAAAAAAAAACACGTTTCAGGGGGAAGCGCCATTGCATGCTAGTCCCAATAGGGAGGAACACTGGAGAAAAGGTTGGGGACCACTGAGAGATCCTACAAGGTTGTCTCCAGTATCAACGCAGCAGATTCCAAAACCTGAAACTTCACAGACATGGAGCTGTATTGGGCTGTATTTAGCAGCCAAGAAGAGGCATGTGTATGAGCAAGCGTAATTAAGGGCGTGCATAGTGCACGAGTTTAGCGCTTCGCAAATTTGAAAAATAAGTAACTATGTTCATCGAAAGTTAGAAACTTTGTCATTGTTTTGCATAACTATGTGCGCATTTAAATTGAATCTGTAAGTGATCATCAAACTTTCTGCAACAATGGCTCACCTTCCAGAGAGAAGGGGAATGTGTCAGGGTTCACAGTCACGAAACCCTCTGACCCAAATTCGGATTTCATTCTTCGCAATGAAAGGTGCTCGGTAATTGGTCGGACGGTGCCCTGGTGAAAAAAACAATAGAGAACAGTAACCAAATACCTATACCGGTCTACTGTTTTACAGTGTATTCTACTGTCTGGTATTGTCTTTTACTGTTTTCTATTGTCCTAACAATAAGTCTTATTGTTCCTTACTGTTCTCTACTGTACAGGAAACAATAGCTGAACCATAAGTAAACAATTAAGGACAGTATAAACAATAGAAAATTTCTACTGTTTGTATTGTTTCACAATCGTGTATTGTTCGACAGTAAGTTTTGCTGTTTTGTACTGTAAAACCATAAATGAACAGTAGTACGGTATTTTGAACAACAGAAACCATAGACAACTTCTACTGTCGTCTATGGTTCCGACAGTCTGACAATAACTATTGTTTTTTTATATTGCAAAACAATTGCTATTGTAATGGAAACAGTAAACGAGCAGTAAGGAAAGTTTCTGGACAGTATAAACAATACACAACTTCTGTTGGCATCTATGGTTCCTACAGTCCGACAATAAGTTTGCTAGTTTGTATTGTAAAACGATAGGTATTGTACAACCAACAATAACCACAGTAAGTAAGGTCGAATGAATTAGTGGTTAATAACGGTGCAGTGGGCTATTTTATGCCAGTAGACAAGTGGCCGTATTAGTAAAGGAGATGTACTGGTTTGCAGGTTCGAATCAGGGTCACGTCACTTGAATGAAACCTAAATACATAAAGGTGGCTTACTTTACTACATCATTCCAGAGTATAATTTTTCTGGTCACGGTTGTGACTTTAATAATGGGTTCAGTGAGTTACCTTTATGAAAGTGGTCAAATGCTCATATGGGTAAAGGCGGTATGGCAATGGTCCGGATATGGACCAGTTCGCCAGTTCGAATCTGGATCATGTCGCTTGAATGAAACGAAAGTGCATAAAGATGGCCTACTGTACTACGTTATTTCTAGTGTATGATTTTCGCTAATGGCGTATTTCCAATTTTCATGACTGAAAAGAATTGTATGAAAAATTAAAATGTATATCTAAATATGATTTTTCCTAACACACTATAAATGCATGCTGAATTTGGTGAAATACTGGCCAGGAGACCCTGGCAAAGTTCTTGTCTGTTTGTGCTGGTGAGTGAAGTGTGAGAGACTACACTCCTCCTTCAGCAGGTATGGGATCTGTTTTGGCATATTCTGGAAATTATCTTGAACCATGCAATGATGGGGGTTTCCCACTTCGAATGGCCCTCCCTCCCTCCCCTTACAAAACTTTCGAAAAAGTTTATAAGGGTCACAATTAAGCCTGTTCGTTTATACTGCCAGTTTGCTTCAAATGATGTAAGGATCCAAGAAGTTTCTTAGAAAAAATTCGCTGTACCTTATCGCGAAAAAACACAACTGCGTAATGAAACAGCCCACGCATTTCGCGTGATGGCATATTTGCGCCAATTCACATTCACGCCAGTCCATATTTCCAAGGTTCATTTTTCGTAAAATCACGGTTTGACTATTGGAGCAAATCACTTCGCACGTGACCATTTAGATTAGCGTTCATTTTCTGGTAATGTTTTTTAGTGCCCACCCTTATTTGCTTCAATATGACTCCTCTCCCAACACAAGCCTTGCAGGATTGCCTGACAGTCTGGTGCGAGATCTTTCCCCCTCAATAAAATGCCGCCCTCCTCTTCCCCACCCACTTCACCTTCGACCTTCATTGTTTGTCCACTATCTGCATGCACACAAATGTACGAACTTTTGCCATTCCTTTAAAGCAACTCAGCGGTGCTCTTTCTAAAGTATTGCAAATAAACCCAGTACGAGCGGTAATAAAAATGAAAACGGGTGAACTGTCGGAGCCATTAACGTTTGGCAAGGGCTTTGTTGAATATCAGTTTAGTGGAAAAACTGATACTAAAACATAAATCGAAGTTCTTGTTAAGTTTTCTTATTAAGAAATTCTTATGGTTTGTTTAAAGTCTGTATAAACATCTCACGTTTCCCACATTTCGCTTTTTTTCTGTTCAAACAGTTAATGCTGGAGAACGAGATAATTCAATAGTTTGTATGAAATATCTGAAGTAGAATGACTTTTATAAGGCAATAAATTAAAATGCTCATGAATCTGTCAGAAGTAGGGTAAGGCTTTCCTGAAAAGCTTGGGATTGGTGGGGGGAACTGTTTCAAACCAGCCGAACACTAGCTAGGGGGCCTGGGGTAGCACCTGAAGCTTTTACATTTATAGCCTTCTGACGTCAGGACCCCAACCACCTTTGTCAAGTTTTTCATTTAACAAATCCCTCCCCTCCACCTGCCTCCCTCCCCAACCCCCCTCCCCACACACATATCGGTTAGGGACTTGAACTTTCTTACGCTCATACGTTTTACACGTTTGTTTCTACATGTCTTCCATTGACCTAGTTTTACGTTCCAAGTTTTGTAGTTGTTGCACACTAATTTTTTTTATTAATTGTTTATCACGTTTCGTCAAGCAACGACCAAATTTTCACATTACAAAACATTTTTTTCCACTCGTTTGAGGGTCAAACTGTTTAGTTACAGCGATGACATTACACCACGGCCAATTTAATTTTCTGTCTTTGGGTATTCTTCATAAAAGTATTTTTTCTTTTGTCTTAAACGTTACGAGCAAACAACGATCACTTGCTGGTCATGTTCAAGTGAATATTTATCCCCCTTTCACGAGCGGATGGTACGCGGTGCGGCCGCCATGCCTTTCCCTCTCCCCGCCTCCACCTTCCTGCGTAAGGCCGCCCGCACACTGAGCGGCCAGGTCGCGCGGCCAGTGTCGTGGCGGCCAAAAAAACACGGCGACGTGCCGCGCGGCCACGTCCGTTTTTCATTGATAATGGGATCCCAGTGGTCGCGGCGACAGGCTGGCCACTGCAGCCAAGTGCGCGTTGTTACTTACACCGTAAGCATTCTCGTGGGCCGCAGCGACCTGGCCGCGCGGCTTGACCGCTGTGTACGCGGGGACCCTAAAAGAAAACCGGAACACCGGAAATTGGTTGAAGTTTTCATTGAATATTCTTTCACCAGTAATTAAAAGATGTGACACACGTGCTGACTTGTGCTGCATGTTGTTTTAGGTATCAAGGCTTACCCAATTTTGTTGATATACTAAACTAAATCCGTTTTTAGTCTCAATGTGGGTTTGAACAGAAGCATATATGTTCAAATGTTATCGTCGATACTAACGGACGGTCTTCACTGGTTCAGAAACTGATTAGCTGCGCTGGCTCGTTAAAAAAAAATTGCGAACTTTTAACGAATAGAAAATAATACATTTTGGTAACAAAACAGCATGTAGCCTACATCAGTGGTTTTCAAACTAGCTCATTTGGCCGACAGGTAGATTTTTTTTCGGGGACCGGCACCTTGCTGGCAGAGGTAATTTTTTTTTTTTTTTTTAGGGGGGGGGGGGGGGGCGGGGGTAATACTCGACCTGTAACAGAAAACAAAATTTCTCACATCGTATCTTATGACAATGTTAAGGTTAAAACGTTGCTTATGAGACAAGTGAGCGGGGCTTATGCGGGGCGTATGAGACAAGTGAGCGGGGCTTATGCGGGGCGTATGAGACAAGTGAGCCTGTTAGTTTTCGAAAGCTGTGAATACGTATCTTGATCGAAAGTAATGCAAAGCGCAGTGGAGAGCAATTATCCAGTTTGTTTCTGTATTTTGTCTTAAAGCAACATACCGCCTGCCTTATAACCTTCCGCCTGCCTCACAACACCCACGTGACGATCACATCCGCGTATTTCCCACAGCTAAGGTCAACTGAGACGGTAGCTTCATTCCTCGCAGTGAAAAACATAGCTACTGTCTCAATTGGCATTGCGCCTAATAGTCCAGCCAGCGTGAACCCATTGATCGTGTCGTCAAAAACCGGAATGATTCTTGTATTTTAAAATCACAATTTACAATTTTCTAGACTAGCGTCTTATAAATTTGATTCGGCGATCTATTGGAATAATTAATTTTAATTTTTGCCGCATTAGTCTATTTGATTTTAGATCTCGTGGTAATTATTAGAAAATTAGTAGATGTACACACAGAGATGAAACTCCATGATTATTGTACGCGCGCAATGCATGATTTATTGACGGGTCGTTAGTAATTAAAGTTCCATTATATTTAACAGAAAACCTTCTAGACGCCACATTTAAAAAAGGATTTTTAGCAAAGGAAAGACGAACGGTAAGGAAATAGACCTTTGGAGCCGTACTTGATGTGGAGGATCGAGAAAAATGGCGCTAGGAGGTATATCCCTTTAATAACACCGATGGCTGAGAAACCAGTCTCACATAGGTAGGTTGACATATGTGCACGTGCATGCACATATGCGGGAGGACACCACTACTGCTTATTAACAAGCGTCAGCTTTACAATTTGTTGTAATTTCGTCTGAGACTAACAGGCATACTCGGCTTCTCCTGGGTTTCGTTACACCCGTGGTTGTTTCCCAGTTTTCGCTCAGTGTTGCTTGAACGTTCACTGCGGCGAGTATTCTTTCTTCCCTTTTTCTCCAACTCTTTGGCTTACAGCAATATACATCAATGACCCTCGACACAATCAATTGTTTACTCTCCTACCCTCTTTTCCTTGCCATTTACCCGTCCTCTTTTCACTTTCTCTGCTTTGCTACAGGTTGAATTGGATGGATAGCCGAG
>JAHWFP010244138.1:458-11342 GCA_023313725.1 Lithobius niger
AAAAAAAAAAAAAGGTTAAACCCTACCCCCACCACACATAAAATAATATTTTTTCACGTGGCCTCTACAGGGCTCCGTATCATCCAGTTCAATGTCAGGTTCCCATAATTATTTTTGACGTGAAAAGGGAATCTTATTTTTAAACAGTAAGAGCTTCCTGAACATGTTTGTTATTTTCACGCAGCGCCATACATAGCCTCAAAATTAGTGGGAGGGAGATGTACGTGGTAGGGGGATCTCGCCGTCTTTAACCTAACCATTAAAATACAAAATCGCTGTAGATTACACGGGACTGAATAACCCACAAGTACAACGACGATCATTTTTTTGATGTTATCCTTGATAATGGCCTACGTGTGAACACGGACACAAGGGTGAAGGCTCACAAACAACAAGCACGATATTATTGTGTGTGCGGTGTATCTTGAGTCCTGGAAGTATTTTATGAGCGGCTACGTCTTCCTGGAGGAAGCGGCTTTAATCGACGGCCGCCATTGTTTTTGTAACCATCTTGGATATCAACGAGGCACTCGGCTACTGAAAACGTGCAATCGATTATCTGTGTTCGTTCTGCGCAGAACTCAAGATAGGCCGTGGACACTATAATTAACCTGCAAAACTGTTTGTTAAATAGTTCAAGGCAGAATTCTACTAGATGGATATTTTCCGGGTCCATGACAACTCGGTCTCAAAATTACAGATTGTGCAACAATTTGGACCCGTAAAAAAAAGGCTACGGTGCGTTTGTCATAATTCCGTTTGCCATAATCACGTTTTACGACCAATTTTATGGCAATCGTCCCAGCTCTACTGAATTTTCCCGTTTGCTCGAAATTATACTCTTCTCCTCTTCTGTTGGATTTCCCGTTTGCCTTAATTTCCCGTTTGCAATAATCCCGTTTGCCATATTGACGGATTTGACGGCATCATCCTAAACCCAATTTCAAGACAAAGTGTATAGTAGCCATACAAAACTATCTATGGATTATTCACTCCTGGTGCCGAATTTCTGCGCCATCTGTTGACAAAACTAGTTACTATTTGCCATTCCAATTGAAATGCAGTGCTATGTTATTTGGACACATTAAAACTTTACTTTTGTTTTTAATTCGATGATAATTTGAAATGTGTTCTAATTTTTTTAAAACCTTTTTTTCTAACATGGTTTAAAAATAATAAAAATAGCGTAGCCATGACACATCGCATGTAATTGCTACTTACACATGGGGCAACATTATGCATCGAACGAAAGTTCGGCAATTTTCTGAATTTTAAAATATTTCGAAACGTAGAACAAACATTTTCGGATCCCAGAATTGGATTTTGGATTCAGAAAAGTGGTCCCTACATTGTGAAAGTTTAATATTAGCATTTTTTTGGGGGGGGGTGGGACACAATTTTCCTTAAGTGCAAGCCCCCGTGTGTACCTTTTCTCGGGCCCCCCCCCCCTCCCCCACCCGTGAAAAAATATTACCGTGATTAACCTGTGTTATAGAATCCAGGCACCAGGCGTGAATAATCAATAGGTAGTTTTCAATGCGAAGAATATTCTTTTAGAGTGCTACTTAAAAAATGAGACTTGATACAGGATTTATGGCAAACGAACATGTATGGCAAACGCGATTATGGCTGCTGGGAAAATATATTATGGACTCCCGGGATTATGGCAAACGGGCGGAAGCCAAAAAAAATAACCCTACGAAAATTCGGTCCCACAAAAAAAAAAAAAAACTCGCCCGAGTGATTAAGTGGGTTCACGTAAATAAATACAAATTAGTTGCTCTCCATCTAGTACTATAAAACAACGCAACAATGGCAGGTACCAGTTGAACAAACAATGATGCGGATGTCTCGAACAGAGGTTTTGGATCTGTGATTCACCATATAGTCGTCCAACGGTATGAAAAGCCCTAAAAGCCATTCAAGTAGACTAATACCAATTTCGCTTTGGTAAATTCGAGCGGCCAGGCCGGCCAGTGCCGATCGGGGCCATTGCTGGTCCGGCCTGCCTGCTTTCGCGTTGGTTAATTCCACGGCTCGCTGAGTACGATTTACAGCATGCCACGTGTCGGTTTGTGGTACTTGATACGTTACACTTTCTGCCGCTACACTGCCGCACATTCATAAACCATTCTGATTTAAGCGGCGCTGGCCGGCTCCGACCCTAATTTGATTTCGCATTGGTTAATAAAGCGGCCTAGGTCGGCCCGATTTCGCATTGGTTAATAAAACGGTGCCCAGCCCTCCTTGGCACGGCCAGGGCCACTTGAATTTACCAATGCGAAATCGGTGTAAGCTATCGTTGCCTGCCTATAGGCCATCGTTCAAGAAGCAAACGGAAAACTTCCACCAAAACGTGCAGGACCCGTACTAATTTCGAAATTGCAGCAACGGTTGGGGAGCGTTCACAAATTACCTAAGAACCCTTTTTTCTAAGAATTTAAACTCTTCCCCCTTCACCCCCAACCAATGCTGATATAAACCATTTTCTGCCTATTAATTTGAACCATCTTCCCCCCTTTTTACTTACCGGCCCAATTATTTGCTTACTTGTTTAGGAATCATTAAGCCATGAAATTATCACCATCCTCGTAAGCCGTATACCAATTGGCGTTCTAGCACTCACCATCAAAATAATCATTAAACCTGAACCAAAATGGCAGAAAGGTAATTCTTGACTCAGTCTAATCCTTAACCTAATTTAGTCCAGTGTGTCAACCATCTGAACCTTACCATCCGTTGATACATTAGGAATAGGTAAAGGTTGGTTTATTTATGACCAAGAGTGCCCAATAATGTTAGCTCACATACATAAAACAAATTAAACCTGGAACTGATTTCATATTTTTCGGTTAATGTTTTGTTCTGAAGATGGTTTCAAAAAAGGATGAAATCTTTACGCAATCATGTTGCAATTTTTTTTTTTTATTAATTTCTTTTGAGCCTTAAGTCAACCGAAGCAATTTAATGCCAAACAGAATTTTACAGAATCTACCGGCAGAAATATCCACAACCCAAGTAATTATCCATCCATTTAATATAATTTATTTGTTATATTCCGGCAACTTTTGTTAATTTCGTTTAAGTTTTGTGAAAATCAAAGATCGCTGCACAAAATGGCGCCCAAATAAATTTAGCCACCTGGGTTGTAAAACTTTTCGAGAGCCGTGATTCCGAAAGTGGCCTCATCTTTTGGAATTAACGAAATGCACGAAAAAAAAGAGTGAATTTTAAGTAATTCGTCAATTTCATCGAGACGGCGCCAGTCACTTTCGAACGTTTTGGTAAATAGGCTTTATGCAATATTTTTGCTTTAAATACCATTGTGGATGACGGAAACCAAAGTCTTCCAGCTCCCCAAAACCATAATTTTGGGTTTGGGGAGTGTTGCAATGCATCATTCGACCGGACCAAAGTGCTTGCCTGTTTAACCAATCTTAAACCAAGTACATCGTGTGGTCCTGACGGGTTCTCCGCATACTTATTGAAAAGAGTATCCAACGAGATTTGTTATCCTCTTTCTAAACTTTTTACCATATCTTTCGAACAGGGGAAATCCTATCAGCCTGGAGTACGGCAATTGTTGTCCCTGTTTTCAAGAAAGGATCCCTAACCTGACCCAAACAATTATCGCCCTATAGCCCTTATCTGTGTGGCTTGTAAAGTCATGGAGGCTGTGGCTAGGGATAAACTCCTACTTTACCAAAATGAATCCTCCATATTGGACCAGACCAGTATGGTTTTCTTCCGGGAAGGTCGGCAATTCATCAACTACTCCTTGTACTCGACCGTTGGACTGGCGCCATGGATGCTGATGCCCCATCAGACGTTATTCACTTTGACTTTAAAAAAGCTTTTGAGTCGGTAGTGCACCGCAAACTTCTATCAAAATTAAGTGGATGTGGTATACGTGGTTCCCTCCTAAATTGGCTCTCATCCTTTCTCAAAAAATCGTTCTCAACAGGTTTTGGTCGACCATATACTTTCCACCCAAGCCAGTGTACCTAGTGGGGTTCCGCAGGGGTCTGTTTTGGGGCCGCTTCTGTTCTTGATCTACTTAAACGACCTAACTTTGTCATCCACCTCTTCACACGGTTTAAAATTTGCTGACGACATTAAAGTTGGCACCGAAAATTCCGTCGCTGGTCCTCAACTGGTCCTGACCGAGGAGGTGGATCGGGTTTTTGAATGGTCTCGTATGTGGCAAATGCCACTTTCGTCAAATAAGTGCGTGTTCCTCCACATTGGTCCTTACATACCAGATTATCAGTATTTGCTGGCTAGTGAGTATCTTCCATCTGTAGATGAAATTAGAGACCTCGGTATTTGGTTTTCTCGAGACCTGAAACCCTCTCTTCACTGTCGTAGGGTCTGTGCCTCGGCTTTCCGTCGTCTGGCTATAGTGAACAGATGTTTCACGTCCGGTAATGCAACCACGAAAATTTGGGCTTTCCGAGTGTTTGTGCGCCCTTTGCTTGAGTACGCAACTGCTTGCTTCGTTTACCCTTTACCTTGTGATTTCTTTATTTATTTACGCAACTCCTGTTTGGTCCCCTTATCTTGCTAAGGACATCGATTTAATTGAATCAGTTCAAAGAAAATTTACGAAAAGGCTGCCCGGTCTTCGCATTGTTGATCACATTGAACGTCTTTCTCGATCGGGTCTTGAGCTTTTGGAACTTCGTAGATTGCGCTTCGATCTTATTTTAACGTTTAAAATTTTACATAATTTAATTTCTATTGATCTACCTTTTTGCGATCTTGCGCAACGAACTCATATCACCAGCGGGGTCATCCTTGGAAGCTTGCTGTTCAGGGCTCTCGTCTCGACTGCAGAAAATTTTTTTTTGCAGTTCGCGTAGTATCCGTTTGGAATGCCCTACGTTCTAAAACAGTCCGTGCTAGGGTAAGCGGAAAAAATATCCCCGGAAAAATATCCCCGGAATAAATATCCCGGTATAAATATCCCCTGGAAAAAATATCCCCGGTAAAAATATCCCCGGAAAAAATATCCCCGAAAAAAATAAAACATGAATTTAGGGCAATATTAAAACACCTTCTTTGTGAGTATCTAGTCGCGATTTATACCAATATCATGTAGTAAAAATACATCTGATGGTGGACCTCCGTCTGTACTTTATTCCCCTAACAAAAAAATAAAGAATGAAACCTATCTCTCTAATAACTACTTTGAGTATTATAAACGTGATAGGGCTATTAGTGGCATACGCATGAAAATATTTAGAGAGCAGCCCACTCGACACCCCCCCCCCCCCCATCTTTTCCAATGAACACGAACGTTTCTTTAAAGAATAAAATAAAACAAATTAATGTTAACCTCACCGCCACGAAAATTTAAGTTGAAGGGTTTTGGAGACTTTAGGGGCATTTCCGTCCTCCATTTTGGTACCTTAGGAACGTTCTCAAAACAAAACAAAAAAGTTAAAAAACACTAAAAGATCAAAAACTTGTCCTGCCTTGTATGACATCGGTATTATTGAGATAGTCCCTTAGTTAATATTCAACAACTTCCCCGCCCCTACACCCGTGAAAGTGGCAGTATCACAGATTTAAAGTGGGCAAGATCTGGCAACATTTAGCGCTGTCTAGCACTATCTAGCACTTGCTCGCATCAAGCGGAGAAATGCACTACGACATTTCTTATAATGAAACAGACAAGCCACGACCTCCATAATTATGGAGTGAAAATTTGGTACGTCGTTGTGCACCTGGGAGCGTACTGTTTGTACACGTTCACAATATCGCTGCCGATAGATGGCGCCACGGTATTTTCGTTCCCTTTTCAATCGGTGATAGTGCCACTTTAATGTCGTCCATTCCACGGTGCTACTCTGGTAGGGTAGTCCGTAAAACGCATGCTGCGGTAGGGGTATCCGTAAATCGTGCTATGGTAGAGGAGTCTACAGAATTAAATCGCACGACATTATGACTGCAGGGGATATTTTTTTCGGGGATATTTTTTCCGGGGATATTTTTCCCTAGATTCCGTGCTAGTTCTTTAAGTGTTTTTCGTAACGAATTGTTGTTGGAAGACCTGCCCCCTTTCCTTAAGACACCGTCTTAGCAGTTTTCTTAATCACCGTCCTAATTTTCCACGGTGCGGTGTTAGCGGCTGACAGCACTTCCGCAGCCGAAACACTTATCGTGGTAAATTTCTTTTATTATTGTATTATTATATTATTATTATATTGTGTCTTTATACCAAGAGTAGCGAATACGCAATTTTCGTCGTGCTCCGATCACCAGGATACGCTCACGTTGCTGACTATTCGTTGCTGGACTTGGTATTTTTTAATTCTTGTGCCAGGGTTCTACTATAGTTCCGGCTGGATCTTGAATAAAAAATCAGCATATACGCGACTGGGTTGGACAATATGGCCGCCGAAAACGGCACTGATGCGATTGATTTGTCTTGTTGCCACTTTTTTTGTCAACCTTGCACACAAAGATTTTGCGAAATCTTCTCTCAGTGGATCTCCTCTTTTATGACCTGGCCCTCCCCACAATACTTGGGGCCACCCGTGGAAACTTGCTGTCCAGGGATCGCGCCTGGAATGCAGAAAGAACTTCTTTGCGGTTCGTGTCGTACCGGTTTGGAATGCTCTTCGCTCACGTACAGTGTGTATGGACTCGGAGTGTGGGTTCCGTCGGGAGTTGCTCTCTGAGGGTCTTACCCCTTTTCTTAAGAGAAATATGTAAATAGTAAACCTCCTCCCTTCCCACGAAATGGTGCGGTGTCAGCGGCTAACAACCCTTCCGTCAGCCATCCACCAACTGGTGGTAAACCTTATTATTATAAAAATGAAACACTCTCTGGATAAACGAACATGGCGCTATTTACTGAAAAGCAATGTGCGGGCGAGAAATTCTTTGTGGCGAAAATACGAAAATATATTTATTTATACATGTAAGGTATTTTCCGGGTGATTACTGGGATTAAGTTAGTGAATTACTAAGCTTTTTGTCAACTGCCGCTATTTGGCAGCAGATGGCATGACTCACTATGCAAAAATTCGCCAATGCGATTTGCTTGGCCAATTCGCGAACAGACCTCGAAGAAATGAAGTGGACTACTCGTGGCGGCCATTTTGTCCCCTCCCCCCTCCCCCCCCACCCCTCCTAATATTGTTACAGGTCGGGCAGGATAGTTTATTGCATCATGTTCAGGCGTTCGCAGTTGTCGCCAAGGAATTAAACTACATGAACTGCGAGATCTTGATGGTTTCATTTCTGTTTCTACCACATGCAAAATGGCCGTATCAACACTGCTGGTGATCAACACAAAGGGTTCACAGGGTTATCAACACTGCTAATAACCAACAATGCTGTTAATCAACAATGTGAGTCTTCAAGTCATCAACAAAAAAGTGTTTAAAGGGTTTAACGAGCGTTAACCACTCCTGGTCATCAACAATACTAGTACTCAACAATGCTAGTAATCAACAAACCTAGCAACAATGCCAGTTATCAATAATGAAAGTAATCAACATTGTTAATGAAAACAATGTTTATACCTTGCGCAAAACTACACATTATCCCTGAGTAGAATTTCAGCAATGAAGTATAGGATCTTACCCGTTTCCCGAGTGCTGAGCTCTAACAATAACGAGGGCTGTGCGCAGCGCCCGATGTATTGTTGGGCTCAGCCTGAGGGAACGGGTAAGATCCTATTTCTCAACCGCTTTCGCCTTCTCCGCACGACCCGTCATTGTTACCACGCGTTGACTTATTGTTGCATTTGAACTAGTGCTAACGATTGTTAAGCGGCGTACAGACGTTCTAGTGAAGATATGATGGTGGCAGCATCTGATGTTTTGCACGGTAACCAAACCACTGACAAAACAAGATAAATGCAGCGAATTCGACGATGAACAATTAAAGCAAACATTAATGGTGCCACATTGCATTTCCTACAACTGTGTTATGTTGTGATGAATTTTAATTCTTGCATTACGAAAGTTTCGTAGTCTTTTGTTTTTAGGTTGCAGCGTATTTCTGAATTTTAATAATTCTTGAATACGAAGGCTTTGTACTCTGCTTTTTATTTTGGTTGTTGGATTTATTTGATCTGTGTTTAATCATCATTGATAAAATTACGAAAGAGATTCGTGTTGGCGTTTATGCCGTATTTGTGACAGAATGACGTAAAACAAAAAAGGAAAGCAGTGCTGAGATATCCCTGCACCGAGTGCTGAGCCCAAACCGAAAACCATTGTTGCGATCCTACACTGTTCCATTGTTACAAGAGAGCGGAGAAGAAGAAAGCGGTTGAGAATGCGTGCGTGTGCATTACCGTACATGTAAACACGTTACAGTGCATGCAGTGATTGTTACTGAATCAAATTTGAAACTTTTCCAATCTGCTCCAAGAGGTAGCATTATTAAAGCAATATTTCGATTGTTACTGATTGTTACAGGACACACCCGTTTGTTTGGCATTGTCGGTCGCTCGCCCTCTTTCATTGTAGTGCATAATGATTAATTTGCTTGCCCAACGTAAGCGTATTATCATACACGGCGATAGCCGTGTATATATATATGATTGAAGTCCTCTCTCCAGCAAAACTAAAACTAATAATTTCTCCGTTTCTATTCAATATATTTCGACCAAACTTGACCAGATAGTAGGTAGCAACTTTTCCCAACTTTACACCAACTTTTATGCAATTCCGTGCACGAGTAAAAAAGGGAGCTATACGTAAATTTGAAAACTGTTCACTTGTTGTTGTTCTTGTTCTTGTTCTTGGCACGGTTTCAGAAAAAACTACTGCACCTACCTAAAATCTGAAACATGATCTGAGCCAGAAATTTCCCCGGGCTTCAACCTTACAGGGACCACTTTTTCAATTGGTCGATCCATTCTGGAGTTACGGGACCCTAAACGATCATTTTGATTGTTTTACATTGTTTTAACCATTGTATTTAGGGAACAATGCCACTCAGCAAACTCCAGATCCATTCTTCGTGCACGTGTTATGTCTTTGCTAAAAAGTTAATTGTTGAACGGTAAAATGAAAGAATCCGTAAAAGAAGAAATGGAACATTGTTTTGAGGTAGGATGGGTCAGTCCACCGAGTCCCTGGACCTGGTGCCCAGCTGTTCTGGAGGTGTTTGATCAGGTACATACGGAGTGTGAGGTGTTTAGTGATGCCTCGTTTGTAGCGGCTACGCAATCTGGAGGAGTTGGCGTCAGTATCCCTTCGTTGAAGGTTACTGTACAGAGGTGTGTACAAGTTGTGTCATCCAGTCTTGTGTGCGAGATGGTTGCCATCTCGGTTGCGCTAGATGTGGCACAAGACCTAGATTTGCCATCATTTTCGATCTGCACTGACTCGTTGTCCAGTGTGAGGGGTCTGCGCCACTCCTTGGAAATGCTAGACGTGAGTGACCCTTTAGTCTTTACTATTGGCTGGAAGTTCTGGATGGCGCTACAGCGTGGTGCTGTGGCCCTTACGTGGGTTCGTGGACATGACGGTGTACGAGGGAATGAGCAAGCGGATGGGTTGGCGCGGGAGGCAGCTGTGCTGAGAAGCCCGACTGTCTCCCTAACTCTCTCGGTCAGGGCGCGGCGCCAAACCATACAGCGCTGGTTTCTAGAGGAGTGGCAGAGGGAGTGGGAAACATCTGTGGCAGGGCGAACTTTGTTTCAGGTGCAGCCACAGTGTAGCTTGCGGCCGATATTGCATACTCTCAATTACAGGGATGCGAGGCTCCTGTCCAGGCTTCGCACTGGACACTCGCTTTTGCGAGCGCATCAGTACCGGATTGGGTGGGTGGATACCCCTTACTGTGCCCTGTGCAATGTGAGCATGTCGCCAGAGCACTTCCTCCTGATTTGCCCACGGTTTGCGCACCACCGCGGCATGTTGTCTCAGTGGGTCAAAGAGTTGCCGACCATTAGCTTGCTGTTGTCAACGACAGCGGGCAGGTTTCCATTGCGAAAGTTGCGTCTACTAGCCAAGTACTGTACTGCAACGGGCATGCAGGTATGATGAGTATTTTCCTAGCCCCTTTTATCCCATGTCTAGAAATGTCCGTTCGCTGGCTCTGTGTGTGGGTTGTGTAGCGGACGCTAGTGCTTCTGGTGTGCTTCGGCAGCGCTTCGGGGGTGTTTCGGCAGTGACTCGAGTGTACTTCAACGGTGCTTCGTTCCTGAGTACTCAATGCTGTGTGCTGTGTGCGTCGTGTGCTAGGTGTGTTTGCAATGCATTTCGCCGGAGGACTTCAGCTGTGTACCTTGACAGGACACTTTGTTGTTACGGAGCACGGGTAGAGTGGTCGCTGAGGCTGTGGTTTGGTCTGGTACAATATTACGTTGTGTATTGTGTATAATATGTTGTAAGTGGCAAATAGGAGCGTGCGGTTACGGACCAGGGCTCCTGGGAATAAAATGAAATGAAATGAAAGAATCCGGCTTCGGGCAGATGACCAGGAGTGGTTAACGCTCGTTAAACCCTTTAAACCCTTTTTTTTTTGAAAGAATCCGTGTTTCAGCTAAACGCATATATTTTTAAACCAAACTAAGCTACGTTGTTAATTTCGAACGGTATTGCTAAAAACGATAGAATTGCGTATTTTTTTCGCAAATGAAGGCTTTCAGAGCTGAGTTGAATTGTTTCAAAGTGGCCAGCAACAATCGACTGCATGCATAAAGCTTTGTAGTGCGACGCCATAGCTGTAAAAAAGGTACACGGATTACAAACAAAAACGTCAAGTGTGCCGCCGTAAAAAAGGAGAATATATGATTAAATTTTCACTTGTTAAAATGAACACGGATAAAAATTGATGATTTTTAGTTGAAATAATAAAATGTACTATTGAGAAAATTCCATCTGATTAGGTGCTGTTGTGCTTTACCAATCA
>JAHWFP010244145.1:4698-22774 GCA_023313725.1 Lithobius niger
CAATACTTGATGTATGGGTCCAAGGTCAAGGACCCCAGGAATCAACATGCCTCCGTGTGACGACGACACCCTGAAAAATAAATCTCATCATCTGGAGTCGGATGCTGTAAGAGAAAGACCAAGACAGAGATTAGTATGTATCTGAGAGGTAACTGCTTTGGTGCAAATGTCGGCCCAATTTCGTTCAGTGGGAACAAACTCCAAAACGATGTCACCATCATCAATTTTCTGTCTGACAAAATGATAAACAATTTCGATATGTTTTGTTTTGGATCTTTCAATTTGTGAGTTAGCATGTTGAATTGCACTCAAAGAATCGGTATGCACAACGGTTGGTGGTGTACTATGTCCATAAACACCTATTTCTTTGAGAAAGGCACGCATCCAGAAAGCTTCCCTGGACGCTAGGCACAAGGCACAGGACTCCGACTCCATGGTCGAAAGTGAGACGCTTTTCTGTTTGGTTGCTCTCCATAGGATAGGGGTCCCGGCATAAAACACAATTACACCAGAAATGGATTTTCGGTCATCAGCATTTGGTGCATGACTAGCATCTGGGAAAACTTCAA
Source organism: Lithobius niger (assembly GCA_023313725.1). NCBI lineage: Eukaryota > Metazoa > Arthropoda > Chilopoda > Lithobiomorpha > Lithobiidae > Lithobius > Lithobius niger. Next base: position 5,268 of record JAHWFP010244145.1, read on the forward strand.
GTCTTGCAAGATTTGGACGAAAGACTAATTTTCTGTCGAGGGTACCTCGAAGATAACGCAGAATTCGTTTGGCGGCTATCCAATGTGTAAGATTTGGATTAGCCGAATGTGCGGCCACTGCATTGACCGCATATGCTATGTCGGGACGTGTCGCCAAGGCAAGATAAGATAGGCACCCTACTAATTGTCTAAAAGGGACTGTCTTCATTTCTTCTTGCTCTTCAACACTTAAGGTTAGAGTCTTATTTAAATGTTGACCAGGGAGACACGGTGTGTTAACTGTTTTACAGAATTCCATATTAAATCTTTTTAATATTTTCTCTGTATAAGTACGTTGATGTGCAAAAAGCACTCCACTGGATTCTCTTTCAAACTGGATTCCTAGCAGGAAATTCAAAGGACCCAGGTATTTTATATCCAGATCAGAATTTAATATCTTCCTCAACAATTGTCTAATTCTGATTGTTTGGGCAGCCGCCATTAAATCGTCGACGTAGACTGTGACGAAACCACGTTCATTGTTGACTTCTATCCAAAATACGCATGCGTCTGAAAGGCAACGATGCATACCATGCTTCAACAACACTTCCGTCAGTCTTCTGTACCAACAAAGCCCGGATTGTTTTAGTCCATATATGGATCTTACGAGACGGCACACCTTTTTTTGTTGACCGGGTATAACAAAGCCCTCTGGTTGTTGCATAGCAACGTAACAATCGAGTCGCCCTTGGAGATAAGCCACGGTCACATCGTATTGGTCTATATACCAATTGTTTTGTACAGCTACAGAGATTGCTAGACGTATTGTTGCAAGCCCAGCAGTCGGGCTGTAACTTTCAAAGTGCGATTGTCCATATTGTTGCGTAAATCCCTTTGCAACAAGGCGTGCTTTGTAACGATCGATGCCGCCCAAAGCATTACACTTAACACAGAACACCCAGCGACATCCTACAACGGGTACTCCTGGTGGACGTTCTTCTAAACACCAGGTGCCATTGGCAATATGGCTTCCATATTCACCATGTATAGCAGTTAACCATTTTTCTGAGTCGACACTATTTATAGCTTCACGGAAATTATTCGGTATTTTAGGCTCATTAACAACTGTAGCTAAAGCAGCTGGCTCATAATCATCATTGTGAAAATTGAAGAAACAAGTATTTATCAACGTGTGTTGGGGCACTGGTTCACCATAACGTTCCAGGATTAATTCAGTGAAAGAATCGCCAATAACATTGCTGTTATTTTTCCCTCCAAAAACTGTTAAAGCTTTTTCAGTCGCATTTTCATTCGTATTTGTTGGTACTGTAACGTTATTTTCTTCTGGTAAACTATTCTCTTCCCCTTGAATTGGCGTTTCTTTTTCTGAGACAGTTTTATTAGACTTTGACCTCGTAAAATATCTATGTTCAAAACCACTTTTACTTTCATTTGTCTTGGATTCATTCTTTTCTTCTTTTTGGCGAGTTGACCCACAACTTGAGGTGGAGTTTTGCCCTCTTCCAGCAAAGGCGTTACAATAGGAGGGGTCACGACTTTCTCACCTGTAGCTGAAGTTGGCAGTTCAATTGGTGGGGTAATGGCTCGTGCTGTTTCAGTTGGCAGTTTTTCGGTTTCTCCTTCCTCGTCAGTTTCTTCATTTGTCCACAGCTGTTTCCACATCTTTTCAAATTCTGTAGAATTCTGTTGATTCAAATGTTCAAAATTAAATTCATTTTCCAGAAATGTAACGTTTCTTGACACAATCACAACTTTACTTTCCAAGTCCCAAAGTCTATAGCTACGTGAAATTAAGTCGTAGCCAATCATTACACACTTCTTTGCTTTCGGCTGTAATTTATGTCTTTTCTGGACAGGAATGTGAGCAAAACATATACAACCTATAGCTTTTAAATGTCTAGCTGTTGGTTTTTCAGACCTTCCTAACCATAATTGTAGTGTTGTGCAATTCTTGTTAGCTTTGTTCACACATCTATTTCGTATATAGGCTGCTGTAGTAATTAATTCAGCCCAAAGATAAGTTGGCAAATTAGCACTAGTTAATGTTGCTCTAACAAGATTCATCAAGGTTCTGTTAAGGCGTTCCGAACGGCCATTTTGCTCGGGGCAGAAGGGATTTGTGGTGGTGTGCCTCACACCCTTCTCTTTGAAAAATTCGGATAACGTTTTGTTAAGATATTCAGACCCGCAGTCGGATTTTATGGCTTTTAAACGTTTACCAGTTTGATTTTCGGCCATTGCTACATACTCTTTTATTTTTCAGGAACGTCAGATTTATTCTTAAGTATGTAAACACTCACAAATCCTGAGTAGTCGTCTGTAAACGTTAGGACATACGAATTTCCGCTTATGGATTTGACAGGAATTGCTAGCACATCAGTATGCACTAAAGCTAATTGTTCTTTCTCTCGTTCGTATGTAAGTGCTGGAAAAGGTTTTCTTGTCAAATTTGCCTGAATGCAGTCGTGACAGGGGGAAGTTATATTCTTCTTCTTTGGAAGTCTAAAATCCCTAAGGGCTTTTGAGTCACTCAGTTCATGCAAAGTAGAGATTGCTGTATGCATGAATCGTTGATGCCACAATTCCAAATTACTTTGTATCATTACTTTCGCTGGCACTATCTTATTTAACATTGCAACATGACCACTATCTGGAATTTCAATATAGTTTGTTCCTCTAAGCAACTTATCTGTAACTGGATCATTATTAAGTAATGGGTTTCCTACCAAAATGTACAAACCATTAGTCATATACCCTTTTGCAATCATTTTACGGCCATGATAAATCAAACAACAGGTCTCATGGAATATCACATGACACCCATTTGCTGTAGCCGATCTTACAGAAAATAAGTTAACTTGTAAGTCTGGAACATATAAAACATCTTTCATCAAAATTTTACCTTTACCAGTGTCAAAAAGAATGTTGCCTTTTGAATGCGGTTTCAAATCGCAATTTTTGCTGGCTGAAAGTATAGGCAAACCATTGATTTTTACACAATTAAACAGCCAGTTTTCATTTGACACGAGATGATTAGATGCGCCGGAATCCATGACGAAAATATCTTGCAACTTTTTACCTTTATCATCCGTAGCTGCTGAGAAAAATGACCAGGTCCATAGGCACGAGAACAATGCATACATCGTGGATGTGGCTGTGGCGAATAAACCCTTCGGTTCTTGGCTTGTATTCGCTTGTGATCCTCTGTTTCCTCCTCTTCTTTTGAATCCTCTCCATCCACGGTGATTTCCTCTACCTCTTCCACGGTTGCTAAAAATAGAAGGATCAGGGGGTGAGGGGCAGGACGCCATTTTGTGATTGGAACCACCGCAGGTAAAACAAATTAATTTCTTATTAGCTGTCGGTATTGTTTGACCCTGAGAGTATTGCTTGTTCGGATGTACGGCCAATGCTGCCGAATTTAAGGATTGAGTTAGGTTAGGATCATTTAGATTTCTTGAATCTTCAAAATATAACAGTTCTTTTACTTTTGCACAAGTAATATTATTGGCACCCATTGCTGCGAAGCCCATTAACATTACATCACAACTTCTAGGTAACTCCGCCAAAATGCACCATGCCAAATTTGTGTCAGAGATTTTCATGCCACAGTCAGCTAATTCGTTTGCACATTCTTCAACCCGATTTATATAACTGCTCATGCTCTCAATTGAAGATTTTGCTATAGAGTAAAATTACCTATGTAATGCCAGACATCTAAGAACATTATTCGGTTGAAAAGTGCATTTCAGAAAATCCCATAGTTGTTTACGAGTAGTGACTGAAGTAGGAACCGTTACACAACCTGTCGCAATGAAAAGTAAAATTGTTCCCATGGCTTTTTGAGTCCCTAATAACGTTTTATTTGCATCAGTCTCTTTACTCTCTTCCGTCACGTAGGCCAACAAACCTTGATGCATTAGGTAAGCTTTTACTCTTTCTGCCCATTGAATATAATTCGTACCAGTTAAATTGGGAATAGTCGTCTGACTTGAAATCGAACCTCCAGATGCCATTTTCAAATTTCAAATTTGGCACTGAACGGTATTACTTTTTATGTTTTATTGTTCTGTTTTTATCGTGTCAGTCTAGCACGTAAATTCCCGCATTTGGGCAGCCATTAGAAACATTCGAATTTCCTTATTTAGAAGAATGATACTTATCTGATTATCTTCTTTGCTTCATCGTTTCTCCCCTTCCTTGCCGGTGACGTCTTAGACCTCCAATTTTCTCCTGGTTTCCAAAAATAACGTCACCGCATCTCTTTGCCATGTATTCTCTAAGTCCACTTTTTCATATTGAGCATCGAATCCAAAGTTCCAAATACACGGCTCCCGCTACCACATTGAAGGGATAGGCGCAGTGGAATTAAATAATATTGGAGCTGCAAACGGTGGACTGTGAAACTCGGAATGATGACTCATATTGTGAACACGGTAAACATCACTGTAGTTTACTAACTATAATGGCATGACATATTTACATATGGAAGGGACACAGTATTTTAACACAAAGCATGATCTAAACGGTTGGAGGAATTTCGATGAAGTGCCGAAGCCAAAACAACTTCTTTAACAACAACATTTCCAATTTGTTTACAAACATAACAACCGTTAACAATAATGATCAAAATGATAAAAACTTAAGAACTATTGTCTTCAACAAATGACCCAACATGGTCATGACGATCATTATTGGTTCATGGTGACCCTGCAGGCATACGTCAGCGTAGTGCAGAGTCAATACTTGATGTATGGGTCCAAGGTCAAGGACCCCAGGAATCAACACTAACTGCACAATATGTGTAATTTTCCTCATGGAATGTGCAATCCACCAAACGAATGTGCTAAACATATCTTCCAATGTGCCAACCAATCCAAGTTACACTCAATATGAAATTAGTCCCTTTTCTAAAAGGAGATAGTAGGAGGTAGGGAAAATGGAAGGGGTCCAATCTAATTGGGTACGTGGATTGGTTGGAACTTTGGAAGATATGTTTAGCACATTCGTTTGGTGGGTATCACATCGCCCCGGAGCAAGTTACACACAATGCGAAGTTAGCCCCTATTGTGAAAGGAGGTAGTAGGTAACAGGAGCAATGGAAAGGTCAATCAAATTGGGTAGGGGGATTGGTTAGCCGATTGGAAGATTTACTTAGCACATTGCCTCGGTGTAAATTACACTCAATGTGAAATTAGTCCGCCTTGTTAAAGGGTGTAGTAGATGGTATGAGCAATGGAAGGGGTCCAATCAAATTGTGTACGTGGATTGGTTGCTACATTGAAAGATAAGCCTAGCACATTCGCTTGGTGGGTAGAACATTGCTCCGGGGTGCGTATTTAGAAACCATGCTCCTATCAGCACCATAGGCAAACCGTGTCGCCTCATTGGCACTCTCATTCACGTGGATCAGCATAAATCAACACAGTGCATGAGGATGGAATTGCATTTGGAATTTCTGGCGACAATATTGAAACCATGGTGAATATTACCATTTTAAGCTGTGGGTGAGCAACTACATAAGTACCGTTAGATCTCCTAATTTCCTATGTGTGTAGCCTACGCTTGGTTTGTTAAACCTTGGGAAGAAGTTTTTTGTTGTTGTTATTGCCACCATTCATGTGCCTAAAGCACAACATGCCTACTACTCGCAAGTATGGTTATCCAAATCGAACTAAATATCGCACTACTAACTAACTGACTTAGGCTAGTAAATATTTTACACTCGAAATGCGAAATTTACCTTTATCTTATTTACTGCTATTTGTACATTTTTCTAAGCCGTTTCACAATTTATTTCCAACTGCAGTTGATTTGTGTCAGACTAGGCTATACAGTTTATTGGTGTTTCAAGGCGTATACAAAAAACAAGATGCACCATATCGAGTGTTTAAAACTTATAGCCATCGATACGTTTTATTGCCAAAAAAATTTATTTGGTTGGTAGAGGGGGATCACTTCCATGCCCTTCCCTCCCTCCCACCCTCCAAAACATCCCCGTGCTAGAAGAAACATCAAACGATTAGTTTTTCTTTTGACTAAATTAAGAAACACAATAGAGCCAACATTGTGATAAACTAGGGAATTTTTTTTCGTCATCATTGCTGCACACTTGTCATCCCTAGCCGTTCATAATTGGTGTCATTGTGTTTCAAGTAATTTAGTAGGATTTGGAAATTCGCCTTGTGTATAATTATGCGCCATCATCCATGTCTAGGAGTTACTTACCCAATTACCCCTCCCCACTTGTTAAAGTGCGAATGTGACAATGTGTCAGTAGTACGATGTATTTAAAAACAAGCCACGAGCCTCCTTAAATCCTGACTGAAAATCTGGTACATCTTCATAAACTTGGAAGCAATTTGTAAAGATGGCGATATCACTACCACTAGATGGCACCATGGTATCTCAATCGGCGATAGTGTTACTAAGCTAATGGGCCTGGGTCTCATATAAAATTTCTCTCGGAACACGCATAACTATTACTGTTCGTCTGTAAGCAGCTAAATTATACAGCTGAAATCCTTTCCTGTGAACGAATGTGGCTGTCAGACATTGCTCATACAGCAACAAATAGCACGCTATACCGTTCGAGAACCATGTGCACTGAATGCAGATGACACCAAAAGTCCGAGTGACGCTTGCTGTGCTGTTGACATAATTTCAATGTTCTATACAGAGGCAAGATATCGTATGGTGACAGAAATGGATTCTAACTATTAAAGGATTGCGCTGCTAGAGTAAGCAATTTTAATCTGCTACTGGTTTCCATATTCGCACTAGAGGCAAACGTTTGGAGGCATCTGCGCTCCTTTTGTAGTATGGTAGTCTGCTACGAGTCACGTGAATGAGAGTGCCAATAAAGCGATGGCATTTACATATAGTGCCAAATAGGAGTAAGGTTTATAAATACGCCTCTACGGCAAGTTACACATTGCACAATGTGAAGTTTGCCCCTATTGTAAAAGAAGGTAGTTGGTGGTAGGGCCAACGAAACGGGTCCAATCAAATTGGTATTTGGATTGGTTTTCACATAGGAAGATATGCTTACCACATTCATTTGGTGTGTAGCACTTGGCCCTGGGGCAAGTTACACACAATATTAAGTTAACGCCTGTTGTAAAATAAGGTAGTAGGTGGTAGAACAATGGAGAGGGTCCAATAAAATTTGGTAGGTGGATTGGTTTGCATATAGGAAGATTTGCTTTGCACATTGCCTTTGTGCAAGTTACATACAAGGTGAAATTAGTCCTTCTTGTAAAAGGAGGCAGCAGTTGGTAGGGGCAATGGAAGGGGTCCAATCAAATTGGATACGTGGATTAGTTGGCACATTGGAAGATATGCTTAGGACATTCGTTTGGTGGGGAGAACTTTTCCCCAGAGCTAGTTACACGCTATGTGAAGTTAGTCCTATTGTAAAAGAAGGTAGTAGGTGGTAGGGGTAATATAATAATAATAATAATTTTATTCAACTACATTATACAAATGAGTTGCTCGAAGCTGTTAAAAACAGCTTGTGTGAGATTTCAAAGACATCTTATTCATTTCTTTTAAATATACGTACACTCAACATTGCGCAATGAGTGGCGTCAGTTTTTCTTATTTTACATCTTATTATATACAAAAAATAAATAAATAACAAAGTAATAAATAATGGTTAATCTAATATTTCACACAGTTTTACAAATATTTAGTACTGAACCTCTATTAGTCTAATTCATAATTCATATTTCTATTACCTTTTGATTATAATAACAATAAATATTTTATTATGATACTTTATTTACAATATTTCATTTATAGTATTAGTTTACAAATATTTAGTATTTTTCTTGTATTATCATTTTTTATAAGTAATTAGCTCCACATTTCTCTTAGCTTTAGTTTAATTTCCTTTATATTAGGAAAGTCCAGCATATTTTTTGGCATTTTATTAAATATATTTGGAATGTACCATTTCTTATTTCTTTTTCCGTATGTATTATTCCATCTTGGTAAAATGTAAGATGGATTCATGTTATTTGCTCTTTCGATATTGCTTATTCTGCTGTTTTTAAATAAATGTGTGTAATAGTTTTTTGTTACTATTATATAATCTCGTAGTTCTATTATCTTGAAGATTTTATTTTCTTTAAAGATATCTTTAGTTTTTGTGTTTTTATTTTCGCCAACGAGTATTTTGACTATTTTATTTTGTGTTTTTTGAAGTCTTTCAATCAGATAGTCTGCTGCAAATCCATATATTTCAATTCCATATCTAAGTATGCTCTCTATCCATGCATCATAAAGTATTTTTTTGTTTTTTGTGTTTAATATCTTCTTTAATTGGTAGATCTTTGGAAGTATCTGTCTTAGTTTTGTTATTACGTTCAAGATATGGCTTTTGAAGTTCCAGTTTGAATCTATTTCCATGCCTAAGTATCTTGCTGTGTTTCTTTTTTCTAGCACTGTGCATTCCTTTTTGCATTTAATGTTTTTATTGTTTGCTTCCAGGTTTATACAATTACCATAATGTTTTATGATCCATTTTTCTTTAAACTTATTCATTTTTGGTACTCTGATATCCATTTGTATTGTTTTTTCTTTACTTATGAATAGTTCGTTCACAATAAACCAATCATTTAATTTATTAAAATCATTTTGTAAATTTTTAATCATTTCTTCATAATTATAGTTTATAGAAATCATTATTGTGTCATCTGCGTAAAGTAAAATTTGGGTTTTATCTATGTTGTCTAGAATATCATTTGTGTAAATTAAATATAAAAGTGGTCCCATTACAGAACCTTGTGGCACTCCGAAATTAGTTGTAATTCGATTACTATATTTTCCTCTTACCTGAACAGTAGTTTTCCTATTTTCTAAGTAGCTCTTTATTATGTTATAAATTTTACCCCTCAGTCCAATTTTTTCACATTTTTTTAACAGAATTTTTTGATCAAACGTGTCGAATGCTTTTTGCAGATCTATTAAAATCACTCCCACGTATTTCCCGTCATTCAGTGCATTTGTAACAATTTCATTCAAATCTACCAGCAAATCAGTTGTGCTTTTCTTTTTTGTGTATCCATATTGGAATTTTGATAAGATTTGTACTTTTTCTAAAAAATTTCTTATCTTAACAGCAAAGAATTTTTCAATTATTTTGTCAATAATTGAAAGTAATGCAATGGGTCTGTAATTATTTTTATCTGTTTTGGGTCCTTTTTTGTACACCGGTCGTATAACTTGTATTTTTAACATCTCGGGCCAGATTTCTTTTTCAATCATTTTATTTATTAATACATTCAACGCTTTTGCTGTATTATCTTTAGTTTGTTTTATATGTTCTGTTTGAATATTGTCAATTCCTGTTGCTTTTGTATTTTTTAATTCATTTATTATTGTCACTATTTCTGTTTCGTTTGTATATTCAATGTACATTGTTTTTTGTATGTTTTTCTGTGTTTTATCTTTTTTATTTCTAATTTTTTTGCTTAATCTTCCTTTTTTGTACTCTTCATGTTCCATTTTAAAACTTTCCTTCAGATCTGGCACTTGTTTAGCAAAATTATTATTAAAATCATTTACTATTTCCATGACGTCTTCCTCTTTAAATGTTTTCATTATACATTCATCAATATTATCCCTCTTTTGTTTTCCAGTTACTTCATGTATTACATCCCAGATCGTTTTCTTTTTATCTTGTTGTAAGGTTTCTAATTTCTCTCCATAATATATTTGTTTGCATTCTTTAATCATTTTATTAATTTCCTTTTTCTCTTGTTTATAGTTATTTATCATCTCTTCATCTACATCATGTGCTTTCCTTATTTTATTCCATAATGTATTTTTATGTTCTATTTTTTCTATAATTTCATTTGTAATCCATTCTTTTCTCTTTCTATAATTTATTTTCTTTGGGTCTTTTTTTTTAATGATGTTTTTTTTTGTATATATTATCTATTTTGCTAATAATTTCCTCAAATATTTTTTCTGGACAATTAATAGCTGTAAGTATACTCCAGTTAATTTCATTCATTTCTTTTATAATGTTATTATGTTTATAAGTAATTGTATCACCTTCCTCAAATTTCCTTATTGCCTTTAATTTGTTATTGCCTTTCCAAGGATTCCAGATCCAACACATAGTAAAGTAATGATCTGCAATTTTTTCTGTTAATGTTCCTCCTCTGGTTTCTCCTTTATCAGTTTTGATGTAAATGTGATCGATACAAGACCTTTGCACATAATTCTGTCCTTTTTTTGTGATAATTTCTTCTCTAGTTGGGGAATCTATTTTTTTTTCATATCCTAATTTTGCTAATGTATTCTCATAGTTATCTACTAAATTTTGTTCATGCTTGTCTTCAACATTTTCTGGGTTTTTTAATATATCTATATTGATATCTCCTATTAAAATATTATATATAGCATTTGATTTATTATTTGTCATACAGTGCTTTAGTTTTCTTATGAAATCTTTTTTATTTGAGCTTGGTTTCTTATAAACAGCCAATATTCTTATTGCATCTTTATTAGTTTTTTTTAGTTCCAATTCAAGTATATTGTTATCATCGTAACTTATATCAATACTGTTTATTTCAAATTCTTCCTTAATGAAAATCATTAGTCCTCCTCCCCTTCTTGTATTTTCTCTTGTGATGGTTTTTTTCACATATCCATTTAAGTTGTATAATTCTATTTCTTCTTTTTTAATATTTATTTCTGTGAAAATTAGTATTTCCCACTTTATACCAGCATCCATTAGTTTTCGATGGATTATATTCCAATTTTTCCTTAAACTTCTTATGTTAACATGAAGCATTTTTACATTTTCACAATTACCAACATCTTTCTTTATCTCTTCTGAAATTTCATTCCAGTTTTCAAATACTTGATTGATGAACTTCCTGTGTTGTTTGTAAATTTGTCAAGTCATCTTCTTCTCGTACAGTTATTACTTCTTCATCCTGCTGTGTTTTTCTCATCATGATCTTTCCATTCCTAAACCATACGTATTTGTAATTATTTTCTTTTGCAAAGTTTTTTGTTTTCCAGAAGAGGTTTTTACTATGTGGGGTCATGTTTTCGTTTAGGTATATTCGTTTTCTATTTCCGTTTCTGTACATATTGTCATTGGTAACAATGCGTTTTCTTTGTTCCAACCACACATTTCTACTGTCTCTGTGTTTGAACTGTATAATCAGAACACTAGGTTTGTCTTTGTTTCTGTTTGGTATCCTGTGTACTGCATCTATTTGATTGTATTCGAAGCCCTGTATGTTGAAATTCTTGACTAGGTTATGCACCACTTCAGTAATATTTTCGTCAGGAAGCCAGTCCAGCTGACCAATTTCCAAATTTCTGTTGCGGTCATATTGTTCTTTTTCTTTGATTTCACGGTTCATAGTTGCTAACGTTTTTTCAACTACTTTATTTCGTTCTTCTCTGTTTTCTAATGTCTGTATTCTGGTTTCCATCTTCTTAAGTTGCTCTTTTATAGCTTCATTCTCTTTTTTTAAATCCTCTTGTTCTTGACTTAAGAAATCCAGTGTTTTGACAATGTTTTCTATTGTTTCATTTGCCTGAATTATCTTGTCTAGTTTTTCTTCCATTCGTTTCATTCTTATTTCTATTCTTGTCTCTGTATGGGTTTCTATTTCTCTGACATCTTCAGGTTGTTTTTTCTTGCTTTTATCTTCTGTTTCGGTTTCTCTATGTGTTTCCGGTTCTGTTATTCCTTCTGATTTTGAGTTTTTTTCACCTTCATCATCACTCTCATCAGTACTTTCTTCTTCATCCTCTTTTTTCTTATCAGATTCTTTTTCCGATGCAGTTCTTGGTTTTCTGCATCTAGTGCATTTCCATTCTTTTTTTTTTCCTTCGTTTTTTGCCTTCCATGTTTTTTGTTGTATTCCTGCACAATGATAATGGTATTTTGCACTGCAAACTCCACATTTCACACAATCACCTTGATTTCCTAGTTTTTCTTCACAGTCGCCACATCTAGACATGGTTTTGATTCGGATTTGCTTCTTTTTTGTTCACTGATATTGGCTTGTGTTGAGTAGTTTCACTTTGGATTACTTTTTAGTTAAAAAGTTTTATTTTGGTTCACAAAGTTATATTCCGGGTTTAAACTTTTTGCACTTTTTGAACTTTTCATGCTCGTTTTGCACTTTTCTTACACTTTTTAATTTTTGCACACATTTTCGAACACACTCTGATTTTTCGTGGCAAATTTTTCTGTAACACCTCCTGAGTCGTTTTGCCTCAATTATTTGTATAGTTTTCCAGTCCTTCTATTCGTTTTCCACTCACCAAACTTGCTGTGATGATCCTTTAGGTTCTTATGTTTGTGTTCCACTGGTTTCCTGAATGTTCCACCACCTTCTAATCGTATATTTTCACCATTATTCAGCAGCGTTTCACCAACAGCAACCCAAGGCAGCCATATTGAATGACGTAGTAATAATAATAATAATAATAATAAAATGATTTATTGCACCAAGAAGTGCAAGAGGTGAGAAAGGGTCAGACATGCTGGCCACTTACAGCGCATCTAAACAGAAAACTAAAAGAAGATGACACTGCAAAAATGTCAATGGCAAAAGCAATTCACAAAATGTATGGCAGTCAAAATAAAAATTAAGTTTCATGATGAATCACAACCCTTATCAAAATAATGTTCTGCTTTCAAAAGAAACCTTTGTTGGTTTACTCCCCCCAAAAGCCACCTAAAATGGGAGACAGAAGGCGCGGAGACAAGGTCTTCGGTGAGAGAATTCCAAACCGGAACCACATGGCAGGAGAAAAAACTTCCGACATTTAACTTGAACTTAGGCAGAACGAGTTTTAGGCTGGTGCCACTCGTTTTTGTGAATGTTTGTAAATCAAATAAAGGCAGGTCAAATGGAAGTGAATGATGCAGAATTTTATAGTTAAAAAATTAAGTCCGCCTTAAGTGTCTCAGTTCAAGTGAGTCTAAATTAACAGTTTTCAATCGAAGGTTATAGGGCATTTCGCAAACCCGGCAGTGTTTTTGTAAACCACCGCTGAATAGACTCGATTTTATCGAGATCCTTAAGTAGGTTTGGCGACCAGACCTAACTCGCGTTCTCGAGCAAGGGTTGAACATAAATTTTGAAGGCCGAAGCTTTGACCCAAGTGTCACCAGATGTGAAGCAGTGTCTGATGACACTGCTGAGCGTCAGTTAGCATTAGAAGCAATATTGCAGCAGTGCAAGGAAGGTTTCAAATCGAAGCTAAACCATACCCCCAAGTCTCTGGTACAGCTAACACTTGCTAAAACATTATTGTTTATACAGTAATCAACCAGATTTGGTCTTGTTCCAATATGGAATCGGTAGCATTTACCAGAAGCCAGTAGGAGTTGCCATGTTGTCACCCAATTATCGACTTTGCTTATACCGATTTGCAGAAGGTCGGTGTCGGATCGGCAGATGGTTGGTTTATGCAACTTTAAGTCGTCAGCAAACTTTGCTCAATTTACACTATTGAAATCCAGGCTCAAGTCATCCAAGAAAAGGACGAAGAGGAGAGGACCAAGAATCGATCCCTGGGGTTCACCACTGATCACCCCAGCATCTTTAGATCGCACATCGCCCAATACTACATGCTGTGCGCGCTTTGTGATGATGGCGTTTATCCACTTCAAAAGTTCCCCGCCAATGCCGATATTATTTAATTTTAGTAGAAGTTTGGATTGGACGATGGACTCAAATGCCTTTTTAAAGTCAAAAAAGATAACGTCGGTATTGATCCCCTGATCCAATGCCTCTGTCCACTGATCAAGCGCCAACAAAAGTTGGTGTACCACACATCGCCCAGGAAGAAAACCAAATTGATCGTGACTGGCCAGTGGCCAGATTACATTCATTGATAAAATTCGTTAAACTATCACAGAGAATTGTTTCCATGATTTTACGTGGTACCGACGTAAATAAGATAAGGCAGTAATTTGTTGGGTCGGATGGGTCTCCCTTTTTAAAGATAGGCACAACATTTGCCATTGACAAATGTTTAGGAATAGAACTAGATTGAAAGGATGCTACGGAGATTTTATTCAATGGTGTAATAATATTGTTGCAGATTAGTTTATAGTAGAAAGCTGAAAAGCATTCTGGGCACACTGCATGACTTGGTCGCATCTTAATTCAGACACGTCGGATGTCATTCGCGTAGAAATTTACACTATAGCAATGATTACACGCATTTGTTGTAGTCACTGGGTTTAAAATAGGGTTTGGGTTAAGATAATCGTCGAAGACTCCATTTTTTGAAAATTCTACGTTAAACAGATCAGCTTTAGCCCGATTGTCAATGACCAAATAGGAGAGTGCCCTCAACGGCGGTATAGACCTCGTAATTGTGTTTGAAAGCGGTAAAAACGATATAGAGCAGAAAGGTTGCCTTCTTTAAGCGTTTGTTTTTCAAGGTAGGTGTTACATTGTTTTACACTGTTAAAGTATTGTTTACATCATAGGTACTATTTATTTAGATTTTCCAGTGGACGATTACCCATGTAGAGATGCCATAGTCCCAGTTTCTTAATCGCTAGTTTAGAAGCGGTTTTGTTTAAGGATGGCCTAAACTGTTTACGATTTGCCTTTGGTTTAGTGCTAAGCATAGTCCAATGAGAGAGAACTTTTAAGAAGTTCTCCCAAGCAATCTCAACAGAAGAAGAAGAGTAACCTAGTTTTTTGTGTTGAAGGTTAAAGGAGACCCTGTGATGGCCGTTAAGACCCAGTGCTTGTTCAATGTGCACATCAAAGACTGCACGCAGGTCGTCGGTTAGAATTATATCGAGAATATTATTTGCAAGAGTTGGTAGAGACACCAACTCAGTGCAACCTAAGTCCACCGTTGATCCACACAAATTTCGTGGGCTGGGTCAGAAGCTGAAAACATCTGCCAATTCACCGTAGAAAGATTACAGTCTTCGAGTATAATATTTGAGAAATGATGGTGATCGATTTAAATTAATGAATCACTATGTGGGATGTACCCCAGGATGAAGTTTAAACACGGTAAAGGAAGGGGTAAAAGAAGGGGTCTAATCAAAGAAAGGGGTTAATCAAATTTGGTACGTGGATTGGCGGCACATTTTTGTACATATGCTTAGCACATTCATTTGGTGGGTGGCACGTTACCCTGGGGATAGTTACACTCGATGTGAAAATAGTCCCTCATGTAAAAGAAGGTAGGTGGCAGGGGCAAAGGAAGGGGTCTAATCGAAGAAAGGGGTTAATCAAATTTGGTATCTGGATTGCTAGCACATTTTTGTACATATGCTTAGCACATTCATTTGGTGGGTAGCACATTACTCTCAATGTGAAAATAGTCCCTCTTGTAAAAGAAGTTTGGAGGTAGATGCAATGGAAAGAGTCCAATCAAATTGGGTACATGGAGTGGTTGGCACATTGGAAGATATTCTTAACACATCCGTTTAGTGGATAGCATATTGCCACGCGCCAAGTTATACGCAATGTGGAATTAGTCCCTGTTGCAAAAGGAGGTAGGGATGGGCTCCAATCAAATTGGGTAAATATATTGGTTGGCACAATGGAATATTTTCTTAGAACAATCGTTTAGTGGGTAGCTTATTAACCCGGGGCAAGTTACACACAATGTAAAGTTAGCCCCTATTGTAAAAGAAGGTAGTGAGTGGCAGGGGCAATGGAAAAGGTCCAATTAAAATTAGCTGGTGGTTTGGTTGGTACGAAGATATATTTAGCACTATCATTTGGTGGGTAGCACGTTAAACGTTGCAAGTTATACACAATGTGAAATTACACCCTGTTGTAATAGGAGGTAGTATGAGGTAGGAGCAATGGGAGTGGTCCTATCAAATCGGGTTCGTGGATTGGTTGGGACATTCGAACATGAGCTTAGCACATTCGTTTGGTAGTTAGCACATTGCCCCAGACAAATTACGCACGATATGAAATTAGCCCCTCCAGTAAAAAGAGGTAGTAGTTGGTAGTGGCCATGGAAATTGTCCATTCAAATTGGATATGTGGGTTGGCACAGTGGAGATGTGCTTAGCACATTCGTTTGGTTGGTAGCAATTTGCCCCAATGTTAGTTACACACTATGCAAAGTTAGCCCTTATTGTAAAAGAACGTAGTTGGTGGTACGGGCGAAGGAAAGGCTTCAATCAATGAGTTTGTGGATTGGTTAGCACAATGGAAGATATGCTTACTACATTCATTTGGTGGGGAACACATTGCCCCGGGGAACCGTTCGGCAACACTTCTTTGGGAACATCCAGCAAGTGGGAATCCAAGTAACACATCCATCGATCGGCTTTACCGTCAGTAAATCCATTCTCCAACCCACGGCCATCCTGCCAGTGCTTTCCCATGTCTTTTCTGCCTTTCTGGGGTTTTTGGCCTAAAACCCGCATGTCGAGCAGCAAGGCACGTGCTTGTGTGTCTTTCCACCAAATCTTTGATGCCAAACATCATGTCCACGTCAATGGCACCCGACTTTATCTATCGAAATCTACGCGATGGATGATCGATCAACTGCAGTGTTTGCCAATCTCCATTCCATTGTCCTTCGCAACCAGCTGCTGTTTCCACGACCTCTATTGACCCATTTCATGTCATGCTATCACATCCTGACGTCCCGCTTCGTGGATATTGCACATCTCACCTACTCGAAACTACGCCACCAACTTGCATACACTTGAGCAAACGCAATGCGCATTGGTCACACGTAGCCATATATAACGCCCTACTCGCCACATGCTGATATTCGTTTCAACCAGAAGCGATCAAACAGGATGGTGTCTGCAGCATCCCTGATGGAAGACTTTCCCAGCTATGACATAGTAGAGAAGTCTAGGACTGGCAAAAGCAGGCTACAACTTCATCGGGTTTGGAGCGAACAGCTATGCATGTACCAAGACAAGAGGGGTTTCGCTGGATATCCTATGGGCTACACTGACAAATGCAACAAGAAGAACAAGGAGTTGGATTTCTTAATGGAGATAGTCGAGTAGACAGCGAACTAGTAGGGAAATGCAATATGGCATGAACAAACAAACACCCCCCAAAAATACCGCTCTCTGCGCACAGCATTTTTGCATAAATGGACCTACAAAAAACAAAAAAATCGCTTGCCGCGTACGAATTTTTTGTCAATCTGGAGGAGGGGAAAGTGCCCGCTTCCCGCGCGTGGGTTTTCGTCGATCTGGAGAAGGGGGAGCTTAATTTGCTGCCTTTTTCCGTTTTTTGCCAATCTGGAAGAGGGTGGGAAAAGTGCTTCTTGTTTTTTTTTTCCGTTTTCTTTGATCTGGAGGACCTGCTTTCGTTTTCCTCAATCTGGAGGAGGGGGAAAAGTGCCCGCATCCCGCGCGCGGGTTTTCGTCGATCAGCAGGAGGGTAGGAAAGTGCTTTTTTGTCACTTTTCTTCCGTTTTCATCGATCTGGAGGACCTCCGCGCGGGTTTACGTCGATCTGGAGGAGTGGGAAAGTGCTTTTTGATACCTTTTTTTT
>JAHWFP010244152.1:2610-21450 GCA_023313725.1 Lithobius niger
AAATAAGAGGGCATTTAAATCGCGGCATTTAAATCGCGTATTTGAGGATTCAAATTAAGAGGGCGCAATTTTCTTGAAACAGGAGTTTGGACTAATGCGGTTCAAGTGGTAAGAAGCGGCCACTCAAGCTTAGCCATTTAAAACAGTTGTATCCGAGACAAAATGGCTGCAGCCAAGCTAGTCGCCTACCAAAGCATCGCAAAATTGTTACCCATCAGAAACTGATGCGGTTCAGAGAATACCACAGGGCAGTGCTCTACTACACTACCGGTCGGATCATGGATGAAAAATAGCATACGTGAATGGGTTGGACCATATAGCTGCCGAAAGCGCCGCTGATGCGATTGATTTGTCTTGTGCCCCATTTTGTCAACCGAGGGCGACGCCTTCCGCACAAAAATGCTGCCTTCCTTGAAACACTTTCTGGATAAACGAACATGTCGCTATTTACTGAAAAGCTATGTGCAGTCGAGAAATTTAAAAGCTTTATTGCTAAAATACGGAAATTATTCATTTATTTGTACGTGTAAGCTATTTTCCGGGTGATTACTGGGATTAAGTTATATAGTGACTTGCTAAGCTTTTTGTCAGTAGCCCCTATTTGGCAGTAGATGGCGGGACTCATCGTAAAAAAATTCTCCGATGCGATTGCTTGGCCAATTCCCCAACATACCTCGAAGAAATGAAATAGACCACCCTTGGCGGCCATTTTGTCTACCCCCCCCCCCTAACAATCGGTACCTTCCTAAACGACCAAACAGAGCGAACCAAACGCACCACTGTTGGTGACAGTTTGGCTCATTCCCTGCTAATATCCGTGTTGATGCGGCTTGATTGACGTCAACATCGTCAGCGATGAATCTGTTTCGTCAAAACTGTTACCTCGCGCATGCTCAAACCTCCACCTCAAATTGAAATGGTTTGTAATTTAGCATTGCTCTCGCCTGGTCGCATCTATTAGCCAATCCTGGTCAAATGCATTAGCCAGGTATGGTCGCGGTGACGGTATGACGTATCGAATACTCTGCTGAGCTTGTTGAGTTGTGTTGTAGTTTAGGAAGGTACTGAACGGCTGACGCAACATCAGTGCGCACGCGTGACGTCAATTTTGGATCCAAACTGTCTCTAACAGTGGTGCGTTCTGTTCGCTCTGTTCGGTGCTTTAGGAAGGTACTGATTGTTGCAGATCGGTCGGGATAATTTACTGGTCATGCACAGGGACCCGGCGTCTCGTCGCTCGCCCGCTGATTGGATACAGAGTACTATACACAAAATGAAAGGGATGAAACCAGCCAGAAAGGTTAAAGGGTTTAACGAGCGTTAACCACTCCTGGTCATCTGCCCGAAGCCCTAAGGCCTAAGGCCTAAGCCCTAAGGCCCAGCCAGAAATCACATCGTAGAACAATCCTTGTTTTAATAATCATTATTATAATCAGTGGAACTTGCGCTGAACATCTTTATTGTTAACTTGTCTCACGCTCTAAGTCATTATTTGTGTTTGGCACTACGTTGTCCAGAAAGATCTTAGAAGCTTTTCAGTTTTTGCTATCCCTGGCAACTTTCGGTGATGGTCGGCGCTTTTACCCCGATTCTAAAACACTTCTCATATCGTTCTGGACAACCTAGTGGTACAAATAACGACTTCGGACGTGAGACAAGTTAACAATAAAGACGTTCAGCACGAATTCCAGTGATGATAATAGCGCATAAGCGTAACATTTAATTACGCTCAATGCAGGTACGGATTGTTCTACGATATGACTTCTGGCTGCTTTCACCCCTTTCATTATGTATAAGGAGTGTGTCCAATTGGTGCGCGAGAGACGACGCCGAGTCCCTGTGGCGAATACTGGGGCCGATAGCCTCATGGACGTCACTAAATCTCAACCTACTCAGGACCGTTCGATTCGTTGGCTAGTGAGGTCTTTACAGCTGCTATATCCAGGGGCTTATTAACCCATTTTGTTGTTCTGAGGCAGACCTCTGAAGAAGGCCCCCTAATCATGACATGGGGCCCGTCGCCCCTTATCCTGATATGATAGGGTTAAGTCACCCTGATGGGGCCTCTTCACCGTAATATGGAGCCCACATGGCAGGGCCACTGGCCCAAGGGAAGATTTTGTGAATGCGATGGGGGAGAAACTATACTAGATGAGCTGTCTATAGAAACTATAGACTGTGCACCTTTCTGCGACGCCAGGAGGAACGCTAAACTATATACTGAGAGTAAATGAAAAATAAATCATTTTCGTAATATTAAATTGCTTCAAACCAACAGTGGAACAGTTGTCAATAGTGAAAAGCATAAAAATAATTATTTTTGCAGAAAGAGAAGTGCGTTGTTCGGGGCCCCGTTTGGGCACCTACTTCGCTGGGACCCTAAGGCAACTGCCTCAATTGCCTCGTGGGCAATAAACCACTGGCTATAGCCAAGGCAATTAAAGAGAAAAATAACCAATAGGTTACCAGTCAGCAAACTAGCAAAAGCCTGTTTACGTTTGATAAATTATGCAACGTTAACAACCATTAACTGTCTAGGAACGTGCGCGTTGCGTCGAAACAAAGTGATCATTAACTGCCACGCTGGTCTAAGATTTCCGAGTAATACAATTATTTCGCTCCCGCACCAAAGAAGAATGTCTATTACTGCTTCGTCGAAGGTTACGATACAACACTCCTAAAACTCCGTCCAGTTGCAGCAGGTGACGGCAGTCAATGGCTATTTTTTTTGCAAACACGGCGTACTTCGTCTAACGTTAACTCCACTCCGCAGCCTCTTAATCTTTGTACTGCAGTTAAAAACGCATTTACTTTCTTTTAAACAAGAATAAAATTTATCATGAACTTTGCACTGTTGGTGGTTCACAACGACACCAGACGTTAATTTCCAGCGGTACAGGGTCATCATTGAAGACTGTTGTTTGCTCCTCTTCCCTTAGATTTGCGCAAGCCGCCCTGGTGATAAACCTCCAGCCGCAACGCCATATATCACCAAGAACACCCACAAAAAAAGTGGGCACCCGTCGCGCGAGATCGTTCTAAAACCTGAAGTGTATTTTCTTTTTCTCTCCGTTTCGTTTTTTTATTTTATTCATGCAGACAGACAGCATTCCAGGCCAAACGAAATGGAAAACAAGAGACGGAAATTGAAATAATGACGAATGTAAAACAATCAACGTAGTTCATGCCGTGAATTGAAACGATGAAATTCCTAAAGCGACAACGTTTTTACTCGCGATGTTTTTCGTGAAGGTACACGTGTAATTTCGAATGATTTTATCAATAATTAACTATATATCTAGCGATTATCTCTCTCTCTCTCTCTCTCTATATATATATATATATATATATATATTTCGCTTAGGAGCAGACTCAATGATGAGGGATTATTAGGGTCAAAGGGTCAAAGCGTTTTAGCGAGCGTTAACCGCACCCGGATTAAACAAAGGGTTTCAAAGGGTTTAACGAGCGGATTAAACAAACGAAGCTTCAACAATCAGCAAGAGGACGAGTGGGCTCCTTTTTGCCACGGTAGCAAAGAAAAAGGGCGAGCGACCGACAATGAAACAGATGTGCGCTCTAACAATTACAAACAAACACTATTACTTCAATAATGCTGACTATTACAACCGAGTTGAAGCAGCGGGAATCAGCTAGAACGGTGTATGTTACGCCGGGACGCAACTAGTTTAATAATTAATTTTGTAGGAACTTTAAGAAAACTGAAGCCATTTAATGCTTGTTTAACTAAATTGGTTCAAGTTTTAATCTAACCTTTAATTACAGGATGGAAAGTCAAATGTGTCCGGTCTACATATAACTTTTTTTTAGATGTTTTTCATCCCAAGAAAATGATGATTTTCGATGTTCTTATTTTTTTCCAAATTACGTGCCTCGCCCGCACTGTCGCGCTCGCTGCAGCAAAAAAAAAAAAAAAACATAAAAAACTCACAACCGTGATCTAGCTGAACTGAGATCCGTTCAGACGCTTCGGATCTGGAATGTCCGTATAAAATAAAAAAAACTTGGCGTCCCGTCTAGTAAAAAGGGCATAATCAGTTTTAGGAGTGGACATTTTTAAGTGCGCATCCTTCAGACCACGTAAAGTTTAAGTGACGTTTCCCAGGCACCACCACCCCAGTTAAAAGTGTGAAAATATTTGTCTCCTAAAATTTTTTGGCGCTATTTTTTCTCACAGCTTTGTCTGGTAAACTTTTTCTTAAATTTTGCAAAAGTTAATACACAAAAAATGTAACAAAGAGGGTATTTCTGTTTTTTTAATATTAAACCCCACCCACCCATGTGCACGACTATGGTCTACGCACTACCACAGCTCAACCGTGTCAGTGTGTGACTGACGGTAGGGCTCCGGTATTTGGTTTTGAAGGTCGAGAATTTAATTCTCCATTCAGGCATTCTGACATTGGATGCCAATAGGCAACGGAAATACAGGTTTACTTTTCCTTAAAATTAACATACCAGACCTTATGAAAGGAAGAAGAAGGTGAATAAAAGAGGGGGCATAACCGGGGATTGTAGGAGAAAATTTAACGATCGTGGCTCAGTTGGATTTAAAGGTTGTCCTTAATAGCTACAATTAGATGTTAGCTGCTTTCGAAAACTTCATGACCTAAGCTGGGTAAGCATCAAATTTGCCGTCATAGCTGCTCAAGGTGGGTCAACTCTCCCACTACCCTGGTAAGGTCTAATAGGGACTCTGCCACTGTTACCTGTCGAATCAGTGACCAAACTCTACTTGCCTTTTGTCATTATTTGTACACTATCTTTTGTGTTAAAGAGACTAGGGTTATGTGGTCGCCACGCTGACCAAATAACCATTTATCGTTGCATCTTAGCAGGTGACACACTAGCGTGCTTTTTAATTCTCGTACACATTGTTATTCCAAAACGCAAATGTAATCACACTGCAGTGCAACAACACGTGGAGCAGAAAAAAAAATGATGAATTTTACTTCAAGCCTGAAGGAGGGAGGTTGCATGACCCGTAGCCATGGGATGTTCCGTAGAGAAATTTGGAGGGAGTGGTTTAGGACCTCCTTCACCCTCACGTGCGGCCTCCTTTCCATCCCACACATTCCTCTTGGGATCGTCCATTTTGAAGGACCATAGCGTTGAATTTGTAATCTTGCGCACATACAGTTAATATTTCGGTAGTAGATTTAATGTTAAAATTTGCTAAAACATTTTGAAGTCCGGTTGTTTTTGTCCGTTAAATTAAACAGAAATCCCCAAAAGCGTTAATCTGTTTTTAAAAAATTCATCTTTGTTTAATCGTTTAAAAGGATACAGGTAAATGTATTTTGTTTAACTCAAACGACAATCGTTTCGGACAAACTTGTACCCCTTTCTCACGAGAGCAACACCTGAAAGGCCTTGACCCAGTCGCGCGACTTCGTGTCGACCGAGCCACACGGGAACCCGAGTGGAAACCCGAATCTTCGGGTAGTGGATGGAGTCACACGCCATGTTCTCACGTTCAAAAGTCACGACTTTAGTACAAAGCCGTAAACATGACGGAAAGCCAAATAACTCGAAAAGTGATAAATCAATACAGATGCAAACCTATTTACGTTGCCTTTTGGACTTAAATGTCAGACTGACTGAGCGGGGAATCTAACCCACGACCTTTGGGACCAATGGCCGAAGCCCTACCGCTCAGCCATACTGACACGGGCGAAAGGAAACGTCCATAGGCAGCATTTATCACGCACACCTATAATCAAACACTTTCCAATCTGCATTGGAGGGACGCTTGTTTGCGCGTCACACACCAAGTGAACAGAAAGGAACACACACTTGAAACGTGAAGTGAAGTTATAAACATGACGGAAAGCCTCGAATGGCTCGAAAAGTGATATTTGTATTTATTTATCACTTTCGAGCCATTTGGCTTTCCGTCATGTTTATAACTTTATTTCAGCCACGAGTATATAAAGTTCCGTAGGAATTCTTTATGTACTCATGTTCACGCTTTAATTGTGTGTTCCTTTTTGTTCACTTGGTGTGTGACGAGCAAACAAGCGTCCCACCAGTGCAGAATTAGTAGGTGCTTGATTTTATGTATATGAGTTGTGCGTGTTAAATGCTGCCTGTGGACGTTTCATTTTGGCCGTGTCAGTATGGCTGGGCGGCAGGACTTCGGCCTTTGGTCTCAAAAGGTCGTGGGTTCAATGGGTTCGTGGGTTCGTGGGTCTCAAAAGGTCGTGGACCGCTCAGGCAGTCTGACATTTAAGTCCAAAAGGCAACGTAAATAGGTTTGCATATGTATTGATTTATTTACGCCTTTAATACAATGCTGATGAACAGTGCTGCCGGGCCATGAGTGGCAGGTAAGAAGTAGGTGAGCAAGGTAACAACAGTAGCGTCCGAACAGTTTACACTATGTAACGGTACACACCAGGCCGTAATTTGCACCCGTTTATAGTTGAACATGACATGAAATATATATTACGCATTTCACTATCAACTACTTCAGGTGGACGACTGCTGTTGCATTTGCGTGCCTCGTAAGCCATTGTTTGCTCGGAAAAATGGCCTAGGATAACTTAATACAATTTTAATCACTGCAAAATGTGCGTCTGTTTGTTATTAAGTTCAGATCAAATAATTATTACTCCATTAATTTCCCTATCAGCTGCTTCTAATGGATGAACTGTAGATTGAACTCAAAGGTTCTTGCTTCCATATACCAGATTAAATTATATAAAAACTACATATATTAATGCCAAAAAAACCTACCGATAAGATCAGAATTAAGGCTATCTGAAAAATTCCTTAAAATCAGTGAATAAAAAAAACCTATGCAACGCATTTACACATAGCATTTATTCGTTTTGTAGCCTTATGCATTTATCCATCAGAAGCACTCTAATTAAAATGACATCGAACTTTAGTTAATTTACATTTTGTTCGAATCACTGCAACTAAGTTTATAAAAGTTTATTACTAAGGTGTTACTTTTAACGATTTACATATTTTGTTTATATTATATTTTTTTGGGGATAGATATACAAAAACAACAAGATCGACAGTGATGGCACGCACCTGGGAGTCATTTTGGACTTCCTAGTTCCGTAACTGAGTCCAAGTCCAAAAGACATCGTAAATAGGTTTGTACCCCTATGTGTGCAAAAACGGGATTGAGAAACTTATGTATGTGAACCATGAACAGACAATAAAACAAACTGCGTCAATTTAGCTGTCACGGCTAATTGGACAATGGAAAATGTGAAAATTATCAATCGAAAATTTATGGACATAAAACTCCTCCAGAACTCTAAAGGTCGAGATAAAGATAAGACGGTCTGAACTCTTAGTACGTTCAGTCCTATGACAGTTGTGATATCCACCCAAAATCAAAACTGGTATAAGACAAGCCGCCAAGTTTCCAAAAATGGACGGCCTTTGAAGGTAGTGATATTCAGCCAGGTAGAGGCCGCCAAGGTTAATCCTATCAGCCATCTTAATCGCACCACCGAATAATACTTTGGACATTAAATGAAAACTTGAAGATTGCTACAGCGAGTAGCAATGTTCTAGTTTTCATTTAACTTTCGAACTATTAGTCGGTGTGATTAACTTGGCTAATAGGATTAACCTTGGCGGCCTTTCCCTGGGTGAATGATATTACTGCCTTCAATAGCCACCCTTATACCAATTTTGGGTGGATTTATTTAACCCGTCAAAGGACGGCAATCCGTCTAACCCGCCAGGCAGGCTGTCTAAGGACGACATGCACTCATCACGCACCAGTCGGTAGCTTCCATTATCGGATTGCAGAAGAGCTGTTTCTCATGCGGCAGTACTGTATTAGATGATGACGTTCATACTGATAGCCCTCACTCGCTTGCGATGTTAACCAGGGATCTTCGACCGTTCTTTCGGGTCGGTTCACTCCGTTGAACGTAAGCTATAGAGCAGCTATTTGCCGTGGAAAAGTATACCCCGAGCGAGATTCATTGGTGACGTCTTTGCTCCCAAACAAATCCTCGAAGCAGACGACGCATGATTTTTCGAAGCCAACAAAAAGATTTGTTTCAACTAGCAGCAATATTTAACAAAAGTAATGAGTAATTATGAATTATCTGATCGCACAATCTTATTAAAACAAAACGACAAATTTTTACATTATACGCAAGATGAGAGTTGGTGTCATTACTTCAAAACCAAAACAATGGAGTGCTTTTACGATGATCGCGTGTGACGGTGCTCTCCGTCTGACATCAAACGTTGCGATTTTCTGTCTTATTATCGATTTGACGGGTAGGTTACGAATTTTAAAACAACTTAAACAATTGGAGTGGTCCGGCTTAAGTTTGATGATGATTATTCCTTCGTTTGTTATTCCAATTTTGTGTCGATTCATCAGCAAAATCAACAACCAAGTAGATGGTAGAATCAGTAAACTAGAGCGAATGGGAGCAGTGACGTCAGACGCGTTTGAGAGTTGGTGTTAAATCTCGCACACTTTCTCTTGCTTCTGCTTAATACAGAGTGGATCGACCCGATAGAACGGTCGAAGGTCCCTGGGTGTTAACAATGTAAGATAGATTGACGATGCAGCCATCATGGAAAATCTCTTGTTGATTCATAGAACATTTTGGAAAAGTTACGGAATTACTTTTTATCATACCAGTACGAACCGTGAGCTATCCAACCCAGCCCCATATAATTATAATACAAAGAATTGAGTGTCGAAGCTAGAATTAAAGTACGCTGAGGAGAACAGGACTCACCATTGAAGAACCTGGCCATAACATATGTCAGCCCAATTTCTGGTTAATTTAATTTAAAATTAATTTAATTTAATTTTAATTTAATATAGCAATGTTCTTTAAATTTATATTGCATTTATTTTGGATCATTACATACGCACATAGATTGATTAGTTGCCTTTTTTTTAGCGTGTCGACCAGGTAAGGCAAGGAATGGAACGAATTCGTTATGCGTTGCAAGCGTCGTACACCAATTTCACATTAACTAATGTAGCCTGCATCAGCTAACATAGAAACGATTACGAATGTAGCATACAAATTACTAACGTGAGATGCAGGTTTGATTATGATTGCTTTTGACTGGTGAATGTTAGGCTACAAAACGTAATAATGCTGTCTGGAAATGCTTTACATGGGTTATTATTGTTTCGCCTATTTTATGGAATTTTTTGTCAGGCAGTCTTACAGCCTGCTTCTACGCTTTAACGTTTTTGGCATTAAAAGTTAATGAGAAACATAACCACTTTAGTGGTCTATAGGAACAGAATTACGTCTACAACGTATTCACGCAATAAACTGATAGGTTTTATTTGACTTAAAATGAAAAAGGAAAGAAAAATAAATACAACCTTCTTTATCAGCGTCTCAGTATAAGGTTACTTAATTCGCCGCAACGATTTTCCTGGATAAAAACGATAGCCACTGAGTCAATACACCAATATTTTGCATGAATTGCCTTTTCTATTCTGCATGATTTTATATAGTGCTAACGTACATAACGGCAACTTACGCCAGTCCTTCAGTTTCTAGTTGCCAATTTTACAGTCGTCTTTTCATAGTCACCTTGCACCTACACGCTGACTTCTGTGACGGACATGACGCACAAGTAACGTGTTCTGAACTATGCAAGGAAAATAAATAGCCTACAGATGCAAATTCACGTTGCCTTTTGACTAAGCGGTAGGATCTCGGCCTTTGGTTTCAAAGGTCGTCGGTTCGTTTCCCCGCTCAGGCAGTCTGACATGTAAGTACAAAAGGTAACGTAAATAGGTTTACATGTATTTATTTAATTCTTGTTGAGCCGTCGGCTTTCCGTCCTGTTTAACCCTTATTGCACGTTTGATTTATCGTTTCACTTGGGAGTGTGGCACGCCAAATAAGCGTCTCTCCAGTGGCGACTTTAAAGTGTATGTTTAATTGTTTATATGTATATATGCACTTGTTAAGTGCTTCCTATGGACGTTTCCTTTTAGCCATGTCAGTGTGGCTCAGTGGTAGGACTTCGACCTTTGGTTTCAAAGATCGTGGGTTCGATTCCCCGCTCAGATATATAAGGCCAAAAGGCAACGTGAATAGGTTTCCATCTGTATTTATTTGACTCTTGTTGAGCCGTCGGTTTTCCGTCCTGTTTAACTATGCAAACAGGGAAAGTGACAGTCTGTATAAAACCTTTAAGTAACATGCTGAACTGTGCAGGGACGATAACAATCCATAAACAAATAGCAAGCAGCAAGTGCTGAACTATGCAGGGAAGTTAACAATCTATACAGATCAGTTAAGTAACATGTGCGTGAACTATTAGATTTATTTATTTCATTCTATAGGAGTTTACACGGCCTGGGAGCACTCACTCCGTCTATAGTCCTAAACTAACTTAAAAACTACCCGAAGAAAGTAACAAGCCGGCCAACAATAACCCCAAAAATTAATTAAGCTCTGTTAACCATCAAAACAACCGGTCGCTGTGCAGAACCTCAGAACCACCCGGATATTGTTCCTGGCATTTCCGACCCCCGTAGGGACACCTAACACTACTGCCAGGGTAGCACCATGCCTCGGAGCAGTGCACCTGAACTGTACGCAACACTGGCAATCCAACAGGAAGTGGGCGACCAATTCATCCACCTCTCCGCAGCTACACCGAGGAGTCGACTTCCATCCCATTCAAAACATATGGGCATTAAGGAGAACATGACCCGTTCTCAATCCAGAGTCCAGCATCATGCCTTGGGAGACGCCCCAGGGCAACCGAGACAGAGGGATGCAACGTGTAGAGGTGGCGGCCCTTCATACCACCATCCCACTCCCTCTGCCACTCCACAGTGGAAAGAGACACAAGGACAGGGTGGAGATCCCTATGTGCATAGGCAATCACAACTGAATCACTACCCCCATTTCTGGCTAGGGAATCCGCTATCTCATTGCCGTGAATGCCACCATGTCCCGGGACCCACCGAACCTCAACGATACAGCCTTCCCAGGCAGCTCGATGAA
The DNA here is from genome assembly GCA_023313725.1 of Lithobius niger. NCBI lineage: Eukaryota > Metazoa > Arthropoda > Chilopoda > Lithobiomorpha > Lithobiidae > Lithobius > Lithobius niger. The sequence continues at coordinate 13,620 of JAHWFP010244152.1, forward strand.
GCTTTGTGCCGATTTCCAAAGCCAATAGGTGATGTACCCTAAGCAGAACGGATGGACTGCCTCAGAAACCAAATTACAGCAGCAAAGTCCGAGAGACCATAAGGCGGGGCACACCCAGCTCCAGAACAACTTCAAGAGCCACAGACAATGCCACCAATTACCCAAAAAACTCAAGGGGACAACTGCAGCTGCCACGGGAGACATAGCTTAAACTCTTTTACAAACGCACCAAAACCACCAGGCCAGGTCTCCCGAAAGAAGGAGGCATCACAATAAATGTAAAACCCACCCCCTCTAACTTCCTGGTCCACAGGATGACGTTCAAGTTTAAACACCTCCGCCAATCCTTCACATCAGGGACATGCAGGGTGCACAACACGGACTGACGAAAATTCCTAAGACACTCACACCCAATCAAGGTTGCATCAAGGCCCTACGGCCCCAGGAGCAGCCTCACAGGAGGGCCTAGCGAGGGTGTAGTCCCACAAAATTCTCGCAAGGGATCGGTTCTCCCCTAGCCATAATCTGAAGGCAAACAGAGGCAAGAAGTTCCCTAGCCCTAATCCCGAACGGTTGCTCATTGATTTCAACCAGAAGCGCCAGAACTGGGGTGGAAAGCAAACACCCAGTGACCGTGCACAGGCAAGTATTTACTGCCACCTGGACCCCATCAGAAGCTTTCATGCTCGTGGCCAGGAAAGGCAAGCGGAAGTCCACGGATGACCTGACATACACATGATAGAACGTAAGCAGGATCGACCGTTTCACCAAGAGTCTATAGCCTGAAGCGTCCTGTGTTTAGTGGCCAAGTTTCTCGAACAAACGCAACCTCCTCAGTCCAGGCCAACTGACGATCCAAACGGACACCCAGGTAGCAAACATTCGAAGAGGCGTTCACCACTATATAGGACCCACATGCAAAGACGCCGGACAAACGGACCTCTCGCGAAGACCACAAGTTCAGTCTTATACAAAGACAGGCCCCTGGCAGCCAGGAGCTCTTGCCCCTGTGCCACAACTGTTTCAAGCATCTCGAGGAGCACAGGCAAATCCTGTCCTACCACCCAAATGGCAACATCATCTTGACCAATGCCCACTCACTCTGGAGGTATAGTCCTGTTGTGCAGGAGAGACAAGATGGCCATAAACAGCCGCTCGCCAGTACACATACCTTGCAGCGCTGCTTCGACCCAGTCAAGGTCAACCGTATCGTACGTTGCCTTGATGTCCAGGTAACAATCTGTACAAAATCTTTAAGTAACATTTGCTGAACTATGCAAGGAATGTAAAAATGTGTACAGGACCCTTAAGCAACATGTGCTGAAGTATGCAAGTAAGATAACAATCGGCACAGAACCGTTAAGTAACGTGTGCTGAACTATTAACGGAAGGTAACAAACAGTCTGTACAGAACCTTTAAGCAAACACTTGCTGAACTATGCGGGGAGGTAAAAATCTGTACAGAACCTTTTAGTAATATGTGCTGAACTGTGCAGGGAAGTAACAATCTGTTCTGGGCCTTTTTTTTTAGCGTGTAATGTACTGCAAGATTTCACACGGTCCGCTGCTAACTATTGCACTCTTTCACTAAAGCATGTACCAGATCAAGATTAGTATGACGGGACTAGAGATCACCTCGACTGAATAAAGTCGGTAAATACAGATGGTAACCTATTTCCGTTGTTACTAAGTGAGCGAATGAGTTTATTAATTAAGCCTGGCAAACAGTACTGAGATTCCGTATGTGCCCACACCTCACAAAAGCACAAAAAAGGAACAGAAACACAAAAGAACAATAAACATTAAACACGATGAAATAAGATATAATATAAGATAGGATAAGATATAATGTATATAGATATATGTACAGGGTGATTCATAAAGTACTGAAAAATAGGCCTATAAGATGTAGATCGATGAAATGCAGGCCTATAGGCCTATAATAGACCTAATAAAATGATGTTCACACCATTACTCCAAGTTTTGAACAGTGCACCTTAGGTTATTGTACCAGTGGAAAGCCCGTCATAAATGAATGGGGTGTTGTTCTTGGCGCCCCCCCCCCCCCCCCGGAAATCAAACTTGCTCAACAGGTATAGCATGGCCCCTACTGTACCCAAGCTACAAGCCTAGTGAGCTCATCTAATATCCTGCCTTTAAAACTTTGTGCAACATTTTATTGTGAAACTAGGATTTGAACCAAGTAACCGAAAAGGTTTGAAATTCCTTGATATCTTCAACCTTATTCATGTATTGCAGTGCATTTGGTTTGCCAAACCGAAAACCTTGCAAACCTCTAAACAATTTAGTCAAATCTAATGAATATCCTGAATTCAGGGTTTGAACACGTATAACTAAAAAGGTTTGAAATGAGTTGATATTTTCAGCCGTAGTGCATCTGTAGTAGTGCAATGTAGCTTGATTAAGCTAGCCTAATAATCAACGTACTTAACTGCCAGATTGAATGACGATATTGCACGGATGTCGGAAATAAACATTAGATATTTCTTGGTTTGGATTGAAAGTATGCCAGATCCACCTTAATTCAACACTACATTTTCGAAACGTCCGCCTTGTGCTGCAATGCAATGGTGAAGCTTTTGACCAATATTTCTCCAAACTCTCTCAGTCATATCCGGTGTAATTGTTTGACAGATCCCAACAATACATTCCCTTAGCTCCTGAACGGTCCCCGGGTGATGTAGTGCTGCACCTAGCCTGTTCCTCAGATAAACCCATAGGAAGAAGTCAGGAGGGGTTAGATCAGGACTTCTGGGCGGCCATTCTACTGTTCCTCCCTTCCCAATCCACTTGCCACCAAAGGTCTGATCCAACCACTCCCGTACATTGCGTCCAAAGTAGGGAGGAGCCCCTTCGTGCTGATACCATACGGCATTAAGATAGGCAAGTGGCACTTCCTCCTCGATGGGTGGTTGAATCTTGGAGCAGCTGTAAATACCGACAGCATTTAGTGGTCTATCAATGAAAAATGGTCAAAGAAGGTGGCTAAGACGGAATTGTAGTACTACACGTACGACCTGACAACACGTAGTTTGCTACAACACAATTACAAAACGTCCCCGTCAAGTGCAGGTGGAGAACCGCACAAATAATTCAAGGGATGCCATCCCTTGATTAGATTGAACATAGGTTTTGTTTCATGTGATAATAAAATTAGGCACGCCTATAGTATAGGCCTACATTTTATTGACCCACATTTCAGTACTTTATTGACCTATTTTTCAGTACTTTATGAATCACCCTGTACACAGGGTAAGGCAACTAAAGTGTTACGTGCCGATATCCTGTGAATGTTTATTGAGAGAATAATAATGATAGAAATGCAATGATGGGTGTGATGAGGGACGTTTACACGAGAAAAAATGAATGATCTTGAATTGATATTTCAAGGTCATCCTTGTGCTGTCTTCCAAACGAGATACGAAACGGCAAAAAAGTAAATTAGAAAGTTGGACGCAAGGAGACAATATGACCAACAACAACAACAAAAAAACAAATTCAAAATCGGATAATAAATAAAATAGTTACGATGATGTTAAAAAGCTAACTCGGAACATGCTGGCTGCGCTGTAGTGAGGCCAACTGGTGTCACTACAGTGCAGCCAGCATGTTCAGAGTCATTCCTTTTTTCTCGTGAAAACGTCTCCCACCACACCCATAATTGCATTTTTATCATTATTATTCTCTCATTAACCATTCACAGGATATCGGCTCGTAACACTTTAGCTCCCTCACCCTGTATAATAATTACACAAGAGGTCAGGCAGCACGGCCCACGGTGCCGTACACATCTGGTTGTAGGGATTGCATTGCGGGAAAACTTTGCAGGACAGCATGCTTCTTGAAGGGGCAGCTTCGAGACCGCCTTGCGCCTTATTATTTTATTTCCGCCAGCATGAACAAGAACATGGCTGGTAGAATACAATAGAAGTGATAATTAGAAAGTGGGGATCATTAGCAGTGGAGAGGGGGAATCACTGGATATGCTGATTGAGTGAGCGAAGCCAAGACTACCTATATTTAAAAGACCTAACTCTCGGTTTCACGTAGCATGCTAGACGCGTCGTCCAAGTGTTGCACTGAACTGAAAGCACGAAGAACGAAAAACCCCAATCGTAGCATTGATTAGTGTATGCGAGATGCACAAAAACGTGATATCTTTTCATTATTAGATTTACCGTTGTTGCAGCGCTAAACGAACATAATGGTGACTATTATTGAAGTCTTCGGACAATTTACTGCTACGTTTAACACATTTTTAATGAGAATTGAAAACGCCGTAGCGTATCTTACAGTACAATACACACGTACCTTGGTTACTCTTCTGCTTGAAATTCATGAAATTAAACCTCCGGAGGCTTTGTTTTGTCGTCGAGTGAAAAAAAGAGATAAGTAGCATGAAGCCATCGTTGTTAAATTTTAATAATTTGGTGTCAATGCAGTGTTTTAAGTTTAAAATCCGCCTATCGCGTGTCACACGTACCTTTCACAGTTCAGTCCGCATGCTAGAGCAGTTCATTTTTGGGGTGTAAGTAGCGCGACTGGTGGCAGAATCGGTGGCTAACTGGACGACGCTTCGAATTTCTAACGTTAAGCCTTTACATCCGGGTAGTCTTGGCGAAGCGAACGAAAATCTGCGTCTATTAGCCAGCGTACGCAACAAATTGAAGAAAGTTAATTCGGTCGAACATGGACATACCATACCTAGCCAGTGTTGCAAACCGTGCATTCAACACCACCCGTCTGCTTCAGCTATAGTTGGTACATAAGAGGGATGTTTTTAAAGCCAGTGGCTTGCGAATTGCTTGGAAGCGAGGCAAGCTTTCCCGTTTTTTACAGTAATTCAAGCCGCTTGCCGCTGAGAAACTTTTCCGTCGTTTTTAAAGTCAGCGGCTTGGCAGTCGCTGGCCAGCCAACTAAGCGAGGATAAAGGGTGCTGAGTTCGCTGAGCTTACGCATCTAATATGGGGGCACGATGTGCGTATGCCCACTGCCGCAGAGCAACAATCCGCAACAATCCTAATACATGCGATAAATCTACGTTATACGTGCGTGGTAAGTACGATATTGATAGCTGCCAGCAGTTCAATTGATTAGTCTTTACTCTCATCATCTTAAACGCTACTAATAATGCGTTAAAACAGAGAAAAGAGATGTAATAACTGATTTTGTTACTGTCGGCCATGTTTGTGCTTAGTAAACTTCAAATAACGTCGTTTTTAATCTCAGCTTGAAAATGGGAAAAGCGAAGGAAGCCAAAACCAAGCAAACTCAGCGCTCAACAAGCAAGCCGCTGACTTTAAAAACATCCCTAATGCCTATCGTGGTATAAAAAGAGCATAGCACAAAATAAAAAAATAAAAAATTACACACGCACATAAAAATGAAACTAGCTCAAAATGCTTCAAATACAAGGATTGCTGGTTCAGTTCGCCGCTCAAGCAGTCCAAGTTGTCCAAGGAGCAATGGCAATAGGTTCCCATCCGTATTTATTAAAAGTGGTAATAATAACGACAAATCAAGGGAGGTCGTTTCAGTTTGTTAAACTGAAAAACAAACCGTCCTTTTAAACTCTAATAAAATACAGTAATACAGAAAACCGTCCATTTAGCATTGTTGTTGCTGCAGCTGACTTGGCTTGGCGTCAGCACAACTTAACCTAATGCACAAAGCTGGTAAGGTTGTTCTTCAACTTGTAATTCGTGTTTTTTTGTTTGCTTTCTTGCATTTTTGCAACGTTTTTCAAGAAAATCGTGACGGATCGGCAGCTGGCCCTACCGACATAAAACTCCGCCCCCTCCTAAACTCCATTTCCCGCCCCCGCACAACGCTCTAGACCTTGGTTAACCCCTCCCCACCCAGAACGCTCTAGACCTTGGTAACCCCCTCCCTCCTTCTTCCAGAACCCACTGACCATGACCACCTTTTTCTTTTTCCACATTTCTACTTAAAATTCGCCGTCTGTAGCGCGCGACCGTCATTAGATAACTTTTGTTGTTTTACCCTTCCATTTTGAATGTCTGCTCGGCACGTAAATGCATTCCACCTTGATTCATGTTCGTAGGCTTATTATCAAACTTCAGGCGGAAAATTTCGAAGTCATCAGATTATATGACATCTGGCATTTATGAATAATCACGTGCGATCCGTCAAAAAAGCTGAAATTACTTTACAGGAAAAGCTCTGCAAAAAAAAAATAAAAAAATTGAAAAATAACGACAGGCAGTTTCCAAAAAACTGAAAGGAAGCAAAAAAAGCATAAAACAAAATAAAACAGCGAGAAGAAGAGCAAGATGATGGGGGTTGTGATGGAAGGTCGAAGGAAATTACAGTCTAATGGGAGCTTCTGAGAACGTGCGGAGATTAGTTAAAAGCGGCGAAGCGTGCTGCTAGAACGACCTTATGGCCATAAACAAATAATAAAGAAATAAAATCAGTGCATTTCGATTTAAACCGTCATAAAATGCATGCAATTATGTTTTTATTACGTTTTTTGTTTATTTTTTTCCAGCTTTGCTGTTTCGGCAGAATAACTCTAGTTTCCCGTTCTTTATGCTGATTTAGACTGGCAAATAGTTTCAGAGTTAGAAATCAAAATGTACGTAAGCTTATAACAAAACTAGAGGAAGCCCGTGCTATGCACGGGGCCGGTCGCATTTCCCGGGACATTTTTCCGGCACTCTTCCCGACGACTTGTCAGATTGATCGACCACTCATGCCTGGCTACTGTTTGGCTGCAGGTAGAATGGGAGAGTGCATTTTCTATGCGGGTGCGAGGAGGGAAGAAGTGGTTTTCCTTTTAGTTTTCCTTTTAGCCGGCCTCCGACATTATTATATAGATAGATAAAAGTCTGTGTACAGCACGGATGGAGTTGGATGCACCGTTTGTAGCATTCGTACAGTTTGGTCGGTCATGTGTAAAGTCCATGTTTCACCAAACTATGTTTACTCAATCACATTTTTGCGTACACTGGCTAACAAACGTTGATTTTCGTTCGCTTCGCTCACTCAATCAGCGCATTCCCCTTTAGTTGTGTAAATATAGCCAATTTTATCAGTCAGCAAACTTTTGGCGCAATGCCCTCTTCTTTAATTTCTTTGTCTGACTATTTTCTTGGGTTGCTGAAAAACATGTTCGACAGAATTGTACAATCCTATGACTCTGACAATTGACATTTATTCAATTCGTCATATTTGCAGATAGCATTCCATAATAACTCCTGCCTCAAACAAATTTTTAAAAGGCAATACGCCAAGATTGCTGCAAAATTAACCTTGGCGGTCTTTCCCTGATTGAATGATAAGACTACTTTCAAAGGCTGACCCTTTTTGGAACCTTGGCGGCTTCTCTTATACCAGTTTTGGTTTTGGGTGAATATCACACAACTTTCATAGGACTTTGAACGTACCAAAGGTCACACCGTCTTATCTTCACCTTTTTTTTTTTCTGGAGAAATTTTATGTCTATAAACGTTCACATTGGTAATTAATCGTATATAGTCAAGAACATGTAAACTTCATTCAACAATAATAGTAACAATAACGATTAATACATAATATCATCTACTTGGCAGATCGTCTACTTGTTGGCAACTCACTATTATGTGTCTAAATTAACCAGCAAACTTGGCGCATTACAAAGACCTACTTTTTTTTTAAATAACTTTTTTCCCCTATTTGATTGGACTCTGTGCTCACAATCTGCATTTTGTTTCCTACTCTTCTTTGTCTTCAGCAAAATTGTCCCTCTCAACGTTGTGGGGCAGACAATCAGCTTGGATTCGCGCTCCGCAAAAAAAAAAAAAAAAAA
>JAHWFP010244155.1:0-11980 GCA_023313725.1 Lithobius niger
CCCCGCGATGCATCCAGAGGCCCCTTAAGTACATTCCCGGAGAAGGCCCAACCCCTCCCAATCCGACCCTGCCCATCCACCCCAATCCCCAACCACTGCCATACTACAAGTAGAGACGTGTTGTGTTACTTACGTGTTAATTACGTCTTGGGTCCGGCCTGGCTAAGATCAGCGGGGCAAACTCGCATAATAAAAAACAGTGTTGGACTGGCCAAGTCCGCTAGTTGGCCTTTGCCGAGGGCCAGAGGGCCCGGGCCCCGAGCCGAGGCACAAGAATCTAAATGTCTGTGGAAGGAAGTGAAAAAGGGAAGTAGGCAGGGCCTTTGCGAAACGGCTGTCCCATTCATTCCATCAGACTGCGGAGAGCAACAGACGTGCTTCTCGTCTTGCCGTTTCCAACTTCAGTGCATTTATGTTCTTATTCAGTAAAACAGGTAAAAAAAAAAACAAGTACGACAGCCAATGCATTTCCACAAATCTTTTTTTTTTAACTGCTTATGCATTTTATGCATAAAGCAGTTATTGAAATACAGTTGGGGAAAGTCGTGGCTGTAGTCTAATGACGTCACGTTCCACTCGATTCGTGTATTCGAACTGGTCTGGCGTCTCGCTTATTAACGCCAGGCCGGGAGTGCTGGAATATCAGTCGATTAACCAAGACTTTTTTATGAGAACACGTGCCATCAAATTGTAGAATTTGGTATTGAACAGTTAATGATTAAATGGTTTGCATACGAATGGGTCTAGGTCCTTGACCAAGAATTTTTGCCAAATTATGCTTCCGTATGAAAAAGAAGTTGAACAAATCCCGTTTTGACAAAATCGCACGGAAGAAGGGGTCCTATTTGTCGTTTTTCTTTGGGCAAATCGATAAAAAAAAATGGCGGTTACTTTGCACTTCGCCGACAACCGTCCCAGTATTCTACGAATATTGGCAATTCAGGTAGTTATGTCGAACAAATAGTGGCTCCTGCAAATCAGATAATCATTGTACAATCCTCGGAAGTACAGGGGAGTAATTGTAATGAGTCCGGCTGGTTGTGATGGAATTTGGCTCCTGCAAATTGAAATATTCACTAGTTTGTGTGCTGGGGTTGCATTTACTGAAGAGAGAGCTAAGTGCACGAATACGCCAAGGTCAGTTTAAAGGTGTTTGGCGGACTGACAACTGGCTCTGAGACTATGAATTTCGTAAATGAGCCAACCTTGCGTTTATATTGTGTTTGTGGAGGCGGCCATATTGAATTCTGTATTGCCTAATATATTATTTGGGTGCCGGTTCAAAACCAGACCTGAGACTGCTGCAGTTTTTTTTTTTTTAATTGGGCTGAGGTTGTTCCTTTGTTCCATTTCATTCATTCCCTCTCAATCCAGAAGTTCCTTTTGGCTTTTTTTTGTTTATTTTTTAATTTTTTTAAATTTTTTAATTTTTTGCTTACAAAGCACACATGTTCTGTATGGTGAGGACAGTGTCAAACGGTTTTTTCTGATTGTTTTGTAAGTCTTTTGCTGATCGCGGTGACGATCTTCCACGACACAGAAATGGCACCAGCATCAAGTACTCCTGGACCATCCTCTTGATTTCTAAACTTGATTTCTAAACCGTTACTTAGACGTAAACTGAATGTCTAAGTAACACCAACCCTGGCTAGAATTGCAAAGGATAACGCTGTACGGTTTCTTGGTGGTTTTGAGCCCCCCCCCCCCCCCCCACCCATCGCTGACGCGGGAGTTATCCAGGTACACTCAGTTTCTCAGTTGGAAATATGCCTGACAAAGAAACCGTTGCCTCTTCTTCCTCTACGCATGATAGCAGCTCCATTGAACATGGTGCCAGATGCTCCCTGGTTTCGACTGCATCTGTTTGTGATGAACATACTGTGATGACTGTTTTTCGAGAAGGTTCAGAGGGCTGTTCAAGTCAGTAGACGATCTCGTTAGTCAGGAATTAAACGCCAAATTGGAAAGCTATCCAGTATTCTGAGCTGTTCTTACATCGATTTTCCTGAAATTGTGCGTGATGAAATGCAAAAGAGCGTAAATGCTTTTAAAGTGACGCCGTCATATTGCTGATACCATTCAGAGACCTCAGGAGTTTCCCCGCAGAATACTGCACACCCCGATTCTTCACGTGATGATTTTAACAGGTGGTGTTCCCACGTATTGACCTTTTTGGAGTCGATTGGATAGGTAGTCAACATGCGCCTTTCCAACTTAGAATCAAAATTTGAAAACATTATGCTAAAGCAATCGGCTATGCTGCTGGAGCTTATTGATACCAAGTGTGATGTTTTACTATGTGAAGTTAGAAGGTTGTGAAGTTAGTACTCTTGCTATCGTGGAACGTTGCTTTTTCTTGCTATCGTGGAACGTTCCTTTTGTCCGGTAACATGCTTGTAAAGACATGGGCCTTTCAGGTTGAGACCGCTTCTTGAATATGCAAGTCAGGTTTGGTCACCTTACCTATTAAGGGATATCGATCTTATTGAGTCGGTGTAGCGTGATTTCACAAAGCGACTGCCTGGCCTGAGGGGCCAGTCCTACGGTGAACGTCTCCTTCGGGTTGGTTTAGAGTCACTTGAGCTGCGCAGACTGAGGGCAGACTTGTGTATGACTTTCAAGATTGTTAGAGGTATCTTGGCTGTCGACGTGCCTTTCTTTGACCCCAGCCCTGTTGCAAAGACTAGGGGTCACTCCTTAAAGTTGGCAGTGGTGTCTGCAAACTTGGAGTGTAGAAGACACTTTTTTGCGGTGTGGGTGGTCCACCCATGGAACTCCTTGTCCGAGCAGACCGTGAGTGCATCCTCTGTGAAGAGCTTTACTGCTTTTTTAAAGAAGTCATGTCTCAAGCGCTTTTTGAAACGACCAGAATTTGTGCTGGATCCGCTGGTTCACATGAGCGTTTGCTAACTCCTGTTAAAGACTGGACAGGAATAAGCGGCCTTGCCCTTCCTGCTCCATGCCATGTATGTATGGCTAAACCACATATTATTATTATTATAAGACGTCATTCTTTCCAGAAACGGATGTTGTTTCGAGCCAGACTTCCTCGGATAGAGTTGTTGTAAGTAGTATTCTCTCACAGCCGAAGTCTGGTGGCATTCAGCTGATTTCATCGCACGTTAATCATGTTCACTCCGGCATGACCGAAAACTTGGCCCCAGTTGAAGCTAACAGGTTCGCAGTTTTCAGTCAGGATTGGGTCACAACTCGTAGGCCCTGAAAGCGGGACAAACATCATGTAAACTATGCTTTTTCAAGAGGTCACCGGTCTACTGTTTCAAACTTTTCACAAGATGGGCGACCATTCTCCTGTGTTCCCACTGGAGATACTGAAGACGGATGTCAAGGTCCCTCCCTTTTTCCGGCTATTGATGACGGATCAAACCGTGATGAAATAGCCTCTGTCCCTGCTGGACCGTGTCGTGTTTCAAAGGAGGCTATTGATATTTTGGAAGCCAGAAATCCGACCGGTTTGGCAACTGTGCACAGATCGTGCTGCTGTTCCACTTCTTAATGAACTTATGGTTCAAAATTGGTTCCAGGAAAATTTTTTTTCCCTTGCTGGTTTCCTGCTGTGGTGGTACTTTGGGAGCTCCCTACCACTTTTACGTCAATTTTTAAATTTTTATTCACTTTTTTAACCTTTTTGGGAAGTTTTCTTCAATCTGTAGAAAACCATAAAAGCGGGTTTTGTGTGGTGAGGCACTTTCTTAAAAACATTTTATCACATCTCTTCGCGTGTTCCAGTATGGATCCGAGCCCGGTGTTGACAACAGATAAGTTGCGTAGAAAAACGATGTACTTTGATACAGAAGAAATCATTTGTAACACGCCTATTGTGCGGATGTTACCAGGCCTTGATTCTGATAAACCCACCCCTATTCTTTTTCATCCTGACACACAGTTGCATGATTCTGTGAATCGACTTAAAACTGCTTTTGATGCCTCTATCCTGGAAAAGGACCTTGATCTCCTCGATGTAAATGAGAATTTTGCACAAATTAAATCAATTTCGACTGCTCTGCTTCAAAAATCTGGTAATGTGAATGAAGGTGAGCCTTTTGAGGAACTGCGGGCAAGGCTTGATGATAATGCTACTCATCTGGCAAATCCATTCAACAATGGAGTAGAGAAATTGATGAGCAGTCTTAACAATATGATTCATCTTCGATGTGAAGCCATTGAAACGTTGATAGAAAAAAAGTGCGATCAGTTTTTCCAGAAAGTTGAAGAAAGATGGGTGAAATATATCTCCCCCACACCCATTAAACATAAATCGGAGATTGATAAGACAAGCAAACCATTAGGACCAAATAAATCCTACTCAGTTACAGCACACCTGACATCTGATGATGATGGGTTACCGCTACTCCTCTCTGCTCATGTGGATACATCCAGAGTTAATGGTACTACTGGGGTAAACTCCAAAACTTCCGGACCATCATCTGTAGACCAGCTTCCGGGTCAATTTGTTCTGCCTGACTCTGTGACTGTACGGCGTAAACGTAGCGGTAACACTCGTAAAGAAAAAACGCTGGACAGTACTTCGAGCTCTGCGCGGACCAAAAGGATTGAAGAAAATTCGAGCACCATCGAATGTTTGAACGACAACAATCCAGCTGAATTATGCCAACACACTGAAAATCACCCAAACGTCAACTGGAATGATGAGGACCAAATAATAATTACTGGTGATTCAAACGCACGGTCTCTTCGCTCAAATTCAAACAAAAAATCCGTAACCTGGACTTTTCCTGGATGCAGGGCAGAACATTTCCTGGACAAAATCCCCTCAATCGTAAAAAAAAGGTTGAAGAGAAGACAAAAATTATCATCTGTGCGAGTTCAAACAACGTTCCTGGTGACCCACCGGAAAAAAATGTTGAAAATTTGTCATCGGTCGCAGCCAAAATCAAGTCGTACAGACACCTAGCCAAAATGTCCTTTATAGGAATCTTTCCACGCCTAAATAACTTGGGTGGCTCTGAAGACAAGAGAGTGTCAGAAACTAACACTCTTCTTAGGGAAATGTGCGTTGCATCTGACCTAAATTTTGTCTCCATTGCTACTAAACTTTTAATGGGATGGGGACTCATGTCCAGAGATGGTATACATCTTACCAAACGTGGAAAGAGAGTACTTCAGGATGAGCTAAAACTTATTCTCGCAAAAAACAACGATCGCCATGGTGGTGAATCTGCATCGGAAAACAAATGCCATTAATTGGGACAATCATTTCTACTCATGCCACTCCCATCCATTTTGATGGTTACAGTATTGCGACTACGTACCCTACAACAGCACCTACTAGCACCTTTAATACACCCCATACTGTCATGAAACCCTCTGTGGGAAGTCTTAGGTCATTGCTTGTGAATGCACGTAGTCTGATAGCTAACTTGGGAGAGTTTCACAACCTTTTACATTCTAATTCTTTTGATATTCTTTTTGTTACCGAAACATGGTTGAATTTCTCTGTTTGTGATGCATTATTCACTGATGGGCTTTGTTTTGATGTTGTGCGTAGAGACAGGGGCTCTAGGGCGGGGGGCATCGCGGTTATTTGTCGTTCAGGTCTTGATGTTGCACTTGGTTGTGTTGCCACGGAAGCCGAGGCACTGTCATTCGCTATCGTGTCATCTAAACTTAACTTTCTTCTGTGTTACATCCCCGATGGTTACTGCGAGGACCAGATCGACAAAATGGCTGCGTTCATTAAATCTGCAATGCATCCACAATTTTCTAATATTGTTATTGGGGATCTAAATCTCCCAACTATTGATTGGAAATCTTACTCCTCCCCAAATCGCATTCAAAATAAATTCCTGCATTTAGTTGCGCACTGCGGGTTCATTCAACTTGTCACCGAGCCCACTAGGGACTGCAGTATTCTTGATGTGATTTTGACTGACGACCCACGGGCCGTTTTTGATGTTAGTGTCAAAATGGGGCTTGGTACAAGCGATCACAATATGGTCCTGTTCATACTCCATGACTTGCTAACTGTTACACTCGCTCAACCAAAACAGTGTATTAACTTTAATAGGTTACGTGATCTTTTGGATGAGGTCGATTGGGAAACTGAGGTACTACAGTGCCAAAACCCAAATGAGGCTTGGAACAAGTTCAAGAGGGTAATTAAATCCCGCAGCACGCTTTGCTCTCAAACTTTGAGGTACAAAAAATACTCTCAAACAATGAACTCTAAAGAACTAGCAAAACTCAATAGAAAAAAAATTGATGCCTGGCACAAAGTACGCTCAAACAGGTCACCAGCAAATATTCTCTGATTGCAAAAAAAAATACTCCAAATGCGTGAAGGAACTTGCAACCTCACTTCAGATCAAAACCCTCCAGGAAGGGAACCTATTGGCATTGTTATGCTTTTATCGGAAAAAACAAATGTAACTCACTCTATTCCACCGCTTCGGTCAAAAGGTGACCTGTAGATAAAGCAAATCTCCAGAAATGGTGTTACTGACAATGGCCACCTACCTGTGAGTTTCAACCTGACAAACGATCATATCATTGACAAATGTTCTATGGTGCTATTTACCAGGAATGACATTGCCATTATCCTGAAATCGCTAAAACCTAGCCTAGCCACTCAGTTGGCTCTGATGGTTTCTCCGCTTACTTTTACAAGCAGATTGCTCACCAAATTGTTTTCCCATTGCAGAAAATTTTCTGCATCTCATTCACTTCAGGCATTTTGCCTGACGATTGGCTAACCGCATCTGTGGTTCCCATCTTTAAAAAATGCAGTCCTACAGACCCAAGTAATTATCGTCCCATTTCATTGACCTCTTTACCGTGCAAGATCATGGAGACCATTGTTCGCAAAACAATGATGTGCCACATCTCAAAATTTAATCTTATCTGCAATGATCAATTTGGCTTCTTGCCAGGCAGATCTACGGTTCACCAACTGTTGTTGGCATTAGATGGTTGGACCGAAGCAGTTGACATCGGTGTTAATACGGATATAATTCTTTTCAACTATAAAAAGAGCATTTGAATCTGTTGTACACTCTAAACTGCTCTTCAAACTGAAATTCTACGGTTTTGAAGGGAAACTGTTGGCCTGGATCAGATCCTTTATTTGCGGGCGTTCACAGCGTGTAATTGTTGAGCGGGAGTTCTCTGCTTCTTGTGAGCTGATTAGTAGTGTCCCTCAGGGCTCTGTGCTCGGCCCGCTTCTCTTTGTCCTCTTTCTAAACGACCTTCAAAATGTTGAACCAAATGTATCTCAATTTAAATTCGCCGATGATCTTAAACTTTGCTCTACTGTTGCTACTAATAACGATTTTTCTGGTCTTGAATCGGGCATCGCATATGTGCACGCTTGGTCCGAGGCTTGGCAACTGCCATTATCTATGGACAAATGCCAAATTTTCTCTGTCGGGAGGCCTCGGTCCCCTCATTGTTACAGCTTGGGCAACAAGAGATTGAGTACTGTTACTGAATCCTTTAAAGATCTTGGTATCTGGTTTCAACGCGATCTTAAATTCTCCACCCACTGCAACACTATTGCATCCCAGGCATATCGCTGTGCTGCAATTGTGCAGCGATGCTTCGTTTCAGGGAATCCGAAAACCAAACTTTGGGCTTTTAAAGTATTTGTCCGCCCACTTGTTCAATATGCGAGCCAGGTTTGGTCACCTAGTCTCTTGAAAGACATTGACAAAATTGAGTCTGTTCAGAGGGCTGAACAGTTCTGTTTACTTGGGCTTCACTCACTCGAAATGAGAAGATTAAAAGCAGACTTGATCCTAACATTTAAGATTGTCCACTGCTTGCTGCCACATGATCTACCACTATTTGAATTCAGCACCTATATTCGTACCAGGGGCAATTGCCTCAAGCTTGTGACCCCTAAATTTAAACTTAACTGTAGAAAGTCCTTTTTTTTCTCTTAGGGTGGTGCCAGTATGGAACACACTTAGCGACAGCTTTGTCTCGGCTTCCTCGGTAACCATGTTTAAGAAAATGATTAACGATTATAACCTTAAGGCCTTTCTGTCGAGACCTGAACACTGCCCTTGATTGTTGTTCTAGCTCTTGTGACTTGGGTGCCCTTTCTCACCCGTTTTAGTTTTATGCATTTTTCTTATGCTTTTTCAAATTGTATTGTAGCTTTTATTGTAGAAACTCTACTTATTTTTTAATTTCTTGCGGTAGGGAGTCAGTGGTATTAACTTGATATCCTTCCCTCTCGCATTGCCTCTTACATGTGGCAATAAGTGTCATATTATTATTATTATTATTAATTGTCGGCAACATCCAGAAGAGGTAATTCTTATTGGAGATTCTCATGTCGTAGTCTGTATGTCGGTAAATCCTGCAAATCTATTACGTGGACCTGGCCCGGACTCCGACTCGAACAACTGGAAACAAAAATTCCCGAGGCTCTTAAAAATGCTACATTGTCTCCGACTGTTGTTCTCTGTGCAGGCAGTAGTAGTATGCCACATGAAGCCCCTTCGTTCGTCAAGGACTGCATGAGAAACGCTGTTGATGTGATACATCAGCTGAGACCATGCGCACACATTATTATCCTCGGTTTATTTCCCCCGAAGAAAATTATCTATTTGTGGTCCTATTATTTGTTCATACAGTGAGCTCGCAAGCCTGTGCATGGAAAGAAAAAATCTTCAGTTTGTACTAATCTGGGATATTTTGTTGCAGAACGATGGTTGCTTGGCACATGATGGTGTCCATTTGACGCATGTTGGCAAATGTAATGTTAAAGCTGAGCTCACTATGCTCTTACCCATCCAAACTATTTCGGAAACTAGGAGTGCTAATGGGGAATTCTTTAAATGGGAATGACAAACACCAACCCCAATTTTTACATAATTCAAATGTTTTGTTCCATTCTTGTTTGAAATGTGTTGTCTTTAATGCCAGGAGCCTAAATTACAAGCTGCAGGAATTATGATTTTTATTGTCTACATATAAGTTTGATGTTGTTTTAGCTACCGAATCATGGCAGTCAGCCTCAGTTTCAGACAGCATGGTAATCGGTGTATTGCACTACCAGCTCACCAGAAGGGACCGGGGCTCACGAGGCGGGGGTGTCCTGGCTTTGGTTATGTCGGACCTTCCTTTTGTTTTAAGTAAAGTTTCTATCGACTCGCAGGCACTGTACCTTGATTTATGTTCCATTAAGTTAAGAATTTTGCTTGGATATATTCCGAATGGTTTTGACGAGAATAGTATACTCATGATGTGCGATTTTATAAGGGCTTCCATCAAAGACTCGTATTCTAACATAATTACAGGAGACTTTAATATGTCATCTATTAACTGGGTTCTAAATCAGGCTACCGATGGGCGACAACAGCCATGTTTGGATTACATCTCTGAATTAAGATTAATACAACTAGTAAATGAGCCAACACGTTTACTAGTTGTATTAACAAGGATTCTTGACTTTGTTTTGGTAGACTCTGATAGGCTTGTATTTGGTACTAGCGTCTTAGATCATTTTAGCACTAGTGACCATAACATGGTCACCTTTTATTGTTCAGGCCTGTAAGGCTTCTCCAGTGCCCTCTCTGCAAAAATCATGCAAACTATTGGATTATGATAAACTACGTCCCATACTGCACAATGTTGACTGGACATCTGCTATCGGAAAAGCATTGGATGCTGATACAATGTGGAACCGTTTCATATTTACCTTAAACGACTATGTCCAACGTACCTGCAAATGGGTCCATCCAAAAACAAATGTTGGTTTTCGTGCTTAACCACTTCCAAAAAGTCTTAACAGGTTATTAGCAAAAAAGAAGAAGTTGTGGAAACTTTTTAAGAAGAGTCGTAAGGAAATAAATAGGGTCAAATACAGGGAATGCCAGTTGGCCTACGCAAACCTGGCACGCAAATTTGAGCGTGATATTGAACGTGATGTAATAAATCAGGGCACCATGGCTGTAATTTTTAGATTTGTAAGGAGCAAAACTGCATGGTCTAGAACCATTCCCCCATTGTGCCAGGATGGCAAGCTTATCGTGGAAAATTTTGCCAAGGCGAACATTTTAAATAATACTTTTGTTGAAAATTTTGTACCGACTACCTGCTGATTCCATAAATCGCTGGTGTCCCACAAGTTCTGAGTGCCTGTCCTACTTTCTCATCTGAAACTGTCTTGCTGGCACTGTCATCCTTGAAACCGAGTCGGAGTGTTGGACCGGATGGTTTCTCCGCTTTTTTTTATCGTGAGATTAAATCTGAAATTTGCAAGCCACTTTCCATGATTTTTGAGTTATCCATGAAGACTGGTAGATTACCACTAACTTGGAAATCGGCTAACATAACCCCGATTTTCAAGAAAGGAGATGCATCTGACCCACTGAGCTATCGGCCTATTGCATTGACTTGCGTGCCATGTGAGGTTATGGAACGCATAGTCCGTACACAGATGCTTTCTTTTATTCTGGAAAATGATATTCTCTTAAACGACCAGTTTGGCTTTGTACCTGGAAGGTCTACGTGTTTACAATTGTTGTCCGTTTTGGACGGTTGGACATACTCTGTTGACAATGGTGTACCAGTGGATGTTATTTTTGTGGAATTCGCAAAGGCTTTCGAGTCAGTAGTTGATAGTAAAGTGCTGGCAAAATTGGATATTTTTGGTTTTCGTGGTAGTTTACTTGCCTGGCTGACTGACTTCTGATCTGATAGAACACAATGTGTTCTTGTTGGTAGTATCAAATCCTATGTCAATACAGTGCTGAGTGGTGTTCCACAGGGTAGTGTATTGGGACCACTCCTTTTTATCCTCTTTTTAAATGATTTAAAAATCAACTCTGTTAATGCATCTTTAAGTAAATTAGCAGAAGACATTGACGATGCACAGTAGGTCATTGACGATGCATCTTATTTTGGCTTATCATTGGCAACAAATGAACTTTTGATTTGGTCTTGCACGTGGCAATTGCCCATTGCTACAGAGAAATGTAATGTTTTCCCTCTTGGTAGACATAACTTTATATGGGATTATTCTCTCCCCCCCTGGTTCAGTTTTGCTCCACACAAATACGGTTAAAAATCTTGGTGTATGGTTCTCGTCAGATCTGAGAGTCAGGGCCCATTGTGGTCATGTAGTAAGGATGGCAAACCAACGTGCAGCTTGGACTAAAAAGGTATTCATCTCTGGAGATGTGGACACACTGGTGTGGGCCTTCAAGGTATATGTAAGACCCATCCTTGAGTATGCAAGCCCAGTTTGGCCTCCATATTTTATGGGCGATATAAACCATTTAGAATCTGTACAGCGGCATTTCACCAAGTCGCTACGGGGTCTCAGGAATATTTCTTATGTCAACCGTCTTATATTTACAAAATTAGACTGTCTTGAACTTACTCCTTACTCCATGGTGCTGTTGATTTTGACTATTGTAAATTTTTTGAACTTCGAGTCGATAAACGCAGTTGTGGCCACGCTTGGAAGCTTGTAGTTGGAACGTTTAATAGTGACTGCCGGAAATATTCCTATTCTAATCGTGTTGTTAGGGTGTGGAACAACCTGCCTGGCGAGTTGGTAACTGCTGTTTCTTTGAATTCTTTCAACGCCAAATTACGTGCTGTGGACTTATCATATTATTTGTCTGGCTGTGTTTAAATTTTGTTTTATTGTTATATATGTTATATCATTTATTTTAAATCTCCTACCACTCTTTTGATTCTTATTACATGTTTTTCCCTAAGAAACCTTTTGGTCACTTATCAACGGTGGTTTTTTGGCCGGTATTTAACTTAAAACTAAATGATGAACGTATTTATTGGCCGATATTTAACTTAAAAGTAAATGATGAACGTATTTATTGGCCGGTATTTAACTTAAAACTAAATGATGAACGTATTTATTGGCCAATATTTAACTAAAAACTATAATGATGAACATATTTATTCGCCGGTATTTCACTTAAAACTAAATGATGAACGTATTTATTGGCCAGTATTTAACTTA
>JAHWFP010244155.1:22885-34889 GCA_023313725.1 Lithobius niger
CCTCGCCTACGGTTTGGCGTAAGCGAAGTAGTTTGGCCATTAAAAAAATAAAAGTTGTTTCTCAGGCTCCTCCCGCACCGATTTTTTTGACGGGAAATAATTTGAAACGACGCGGCAAAAATAGCAGTTACAGATAAAAAAAAAATGGCCCTTAGTGAGAAATGGACCTATAAATTACCATTATTGTCGTTAAATAATTTTATGGACACGTGGCAAGCAGAATTGCGAGGCAGTGTTTGTTATCTTACCCAAAATAAAAAATAATGCCCCCAAATGTACGGAAAAATAGGGTCTAAAAATAAAAAAATAAATAAAATAAAATTCCGCCCACCCGCACGGGTTTTTTGGAAAAAAATGACTCGAAAACCATTGTTCTATTTTGATTGGCCTTATATAGATTAATCGAGCTCATTGGGCTTTGCTTTTCGTAAAAGCTAATATTTTCAAAATCTTTTTACCTGATTCCAGCTGTAACTGCACACAAATGAGATCTCTGCAGAAGTAAAAAACTGTATTCGTTCCTTACGGTTATATACTCACGGCTTGTACATTTTTCTTTACTATAGCTTTGCGTCATCAACCCCTCATTTATGAGTTTGATTAGTCTTCGTGAAGACGGTGTCTATTGTATACCGTGCATTTTGCATTTATTTCATTTGTTTACGATATTGAAAAGAGCAATTTGATAAATTGATTACTCTCATGCGTCGGCTGCTGACTCGGCAGTACGAAGAAACGGTTTTTATCAATTTAGGTCTTCCATCATCGTTGAGTTTTAGTCCCGGACGCACCCGTGTTGATCAGTCAATACAATAAAAGGGTTGATAATTGAATTCCAGTGGTGTTGGGTAGAAAATGAACGCTCTTCAAGATCATAGACTTACCTATTGTTTTATAATTTCTGCCAGGTGCATATTTACACGTACATGTATGACGCAACAGGCTAACGACGTCGTAAAGGAACGTAGGTGGCAGCAAAATGCTACGTTCAATTTAGCCGGATCACCTGCAACGTCTCTTGCGATTTGAAGCCCAGAATATGAGTCTCAGTGGATCCCCCCCTGTCCCCGGGGGGGGGGCACTGAGGCCCACACTCTGGGCTTCAAACCGCAAAAGACTTGGGGGTAATTATGTTGAACGAAACATTTTTCTGCCACTTACGTTCCTTTACGACGTCTTTAGCCTGAGTAAGACATAGGGATGTAGAGGAAATTCCTACTGTTTGACCGGCTGCCATTTTGGATGGGCTCGTCGTATCGAAGCAACCGTTGCGGCACTTTACTAGCCTAATGAAGACCTTTCAAATAAGGTACTCCTCTACCCCATTCCATTGGACATTTCTGAGTTGGGGCCCCTGAGGCGTAATGCCGGTTTTACAAAAAGATAGATCTTTAACCAAAAATACATTGCCAGAGTTTCACTAGTTTCTTTCAACCCCTTAAAAAGTTATGAGGCTGGACTGGGACTATTGGGACACCTTGTATTATGGCAAAGGACGATAATCCTGATGACGATAATCTTTTTCGACTGTTGCCTAATTAGACTACCAATCAACGGCCGAAAAGGTAAAAAAAATAGTCCAATAAGAACTGCAATATTATGGGGACTGATCCCAGTTCCAGTATCCGGCATGACATTTCCCTGATTGTATAATGACAATGCTATTAGCCCCAGGATGACGAGTTACGTAGGCTGGCCTTGGATTCTTTGTGTCCTGTTAGATGACCTCGCTAACATTTCTACATCGTTACAACAATGTAAACTCATGAACACCTTAGGCAACCATTGTTACGATGTAAATGTCTGTAGAACAGCTGGTTACTATTTTAAAACCATGGCCATTTCTGATAAATTATGCGAAATTTAAGTTCGTAAAGTTTTGATTCGCTTAATTTTAGTTATAACTGGTGTTAATGGATCACCCCCTTCCAATTACCTTACCTCCATATGTTTGGGAAAATTTTGATTACAAACAGTTACTGAGCGATTACAGAAAATGCAAAGTAAAGAAGCACACATTTTACTTCCTAACAGACTTGTGCATAAAACAAATAAAATTTAAATACAGATGCAGGTATTAACACGGACTAGAGCCTTTTGAACGCCATTTTAATTGGACTGATTTATTCCAAAAAATCCTTCATCTGTATTAGCTCATATATAAAACTTCTAGTTATATAATTTACCTGATATATCTCCAAGAAGAAGAAAAAACAGATATTAAATAAATAAATAAACAAGTTTGTTGCATATTTGCAATTGGTGCGGAAAGGACCACGAGGGCTACTAACAACCAACCAACATTGGAAAAGATGAGAGTTAATATGCGGAACGGTATTGTGGTGGAGAGCAACTGGGCAAGGAGGTGGGTAAAAAAAATTAAAATCTTTGTGTATAAATTTTGAAAGATTGCAGTTCCGCAGAGAATGCTTACGGATTTCATGGCTTTCAACACACACAATCTGATCCTGGAGGCTATTCCAGAGATGTACCACCGGTTTTGCAAAGAAAAATCTGCGACAGTTTCTATGTGCCCCATTTTTTTCCGGGACTCAAAGAGCGGCCGACAGCTCTTTTCACTGATCGTAGCCTACCTCAAATAAAAAGAAATAATCGAAATCCACGAGGTCGTGCAATATGGAGAATGTAAGGGAAAGGTAGGCATGGAACTGTCGTAATTCAAGAGACTAGAGATTTAAGAGTTTTAGCTCCACGTAAGTTTTATTTCGGGGACCAATAAGGTGTTTTGTGAAAAAAAAAAGCTGTACTGATTAGAGGGTCTCAATGTCACTCAATGGTATCAGGAAAAAACGCCCCCGACAAAATTACCTTAGAAAAAAAAACAGGGAAAAATGTCTCAACGGTTGTCATCGTAGCTGAGCCTCGATTTGAGATGTTCCATCTACACGAGCATTAGTTTTTTTCAGATGAGATCCAAGAAATTTATTTAAAAAAGAATCTTTGCGTATTTACTAATCTCTTCGTTTACAATTTAGATACTTGGCTACCTTTTTCCTTAAACTAGCCTTCTTTCTCCTTCAAAAACGTCTAGTGAGCTTCAAAATTGAGCTGGTTTATCTGTACGAGCATTATTTTGCTTCACATGACTTAAAGACCCAAGAAATTTATAAAAAAAAAAGTATCTTGGCGTATTTATTAAACTTTACAGGAAGCTCTACTGGGAACGTGTTTGCTCACGACTTTGATGTCAAAGTTGCAGGAATTTTTAAGAAAACAGTATATTTTTTCAGTAAATGAGATGCAAATGGAAAGAGTGTCATAAAGGTACAATTCGCTAGCGGAATTCCTACTATGGTCGTGGAACGCTTACAAGTTTAATTTTTTTTAAATAAATTTCTTGGAGCCTTCATTCATATGAAGCAAACTATTGCTCGTATAGATGAAGTGGCTCAATTTTGAACCGTACTACTGTAGTTAAAGAAGTGTAGTTAGGCGAATCCGGATGTGCTACCCAAAGAAACAATTTTCCGTAATAGTAGGGTTTTTTCCTTGGGGCGTTTTTTTTCCATTTACGTTTTGTTGGGGGCGCTTTTTTCTGGGTGCGTTGTGTTGGGGGCGTTTTTCCCTAGATCCTCACCCAATAGTGGTTGGGTGTGGGGTGGGGGACAGGCAGTTGGAGTGTGTACTCCAACAATGCCCTAAAATAAACCCTGAATGCCCAAAAAAGGTCAAATTGGTATTAAAAATATTAGTGCTAAACGTATTTCCGTTGCTCTTTGGACCTAAACATAAGATAGCTTAGCGGGAACCATTGAGACCAAAGGCCAAAGTCCTACGCTCAGCCATACTGACACGGCCTGTGGCTGAACGGTTGGACTTGGGCCTTTGGTGTCATTGATAGTGGATTAAATTCCCTCTCAGGCAGACTGACGTTTAAGTCCAAAAGGGAATGTAAATAGTTTTGCATCTATATTTATTTATCAATTTTCAAGCCATTTGGCTTTTTATCCTGTTTACTGTTCATAAAACAAAAGACATTTTCAGTAAGTTCGAAATTCTAAATGTAGGTCAATTAAGGGATTACACGATAATTAAAAACAACTTCTTTTTAAAATTAATGATAAACCTAAGGATAAAGTGGAAAGTTAAACTTTTCCAACTAAGCAAAAACATATTCTTCCAGAGCTCACCAGAAACAAATATGGGGAGAAGTTGAAAAAAGTCTACTCTTTGCAAATAAAACATCAAAAGAATTTAAGAAAGTCAACAAAATTTGACAAATTAATAAAAGTGACAAAGCAGTGTGGCCTCTAAAAATCAATTATGTTTAGAGAAACAATTGTATTTTCTATACAAACGGATTTTTTTTGTAATCCAAAACTTAATGTAGTCTAATAAGAATCCTCTAATAATAATTATCTGTTATGAGGTTAATTTAAGAATACTCTGCGTTAAGACTTGCCAATTACGCTCAAGCTCCTTCTGTGCTTCGTAGTGGCCTTAAAAAAACTTTTTTCACAATAAAAAAAATGTTACTATAAGTAATCAAAAAGTGAACGACTAAGACAAACAACCAAGAAATTTGTCATTCCAGAATGGAATAACTCGTAAAAAAGAATAAACAGACCGTGTTACATGCCGGAAAATTTTCAGTAAACTTTAATAAGGTAGCGGTAAACTACCAAAGCCTGAGTGAATTAAAAAATAAAACATTTAAAACAATCTTTAGAGATGTATAAAAGTTGAAATATATATAAGAAAAAAGAATAAAACCAATTGTATGATAACATTTAACCCCAAGTTGCATACAGTTGCCTGCAGGCAAGAGCTGACTAAACGTGAAAAAACTAAGTCCCAACTCGCACTGCAAGCTTTGTGAGGGGTCCCCGGGGACCCCGAACAAAGCGAGCAGCAACAGCCTAGTGGTCAGCGTCCTCGTCTCCAAACCCTGCGAATGCTGGTTCGAATCCCCCGACTGACCCAACTATCATAGGGTCCTTAAAAAAAAAGTATCAGAAAATAATTCATGCATTTAAGGGTTAAAAGCATTGGAAAATTCAAACTAGAACTCAAAACTTTTCTAGCCAATGAAATGTAACTCAAATTAAGAAATCAATAAATATATGGTAAAACTGAGAGGTAATAAATAATACTATAAATTGTATGCGTTATGACTGTGTATTATATTAATTATTTACATTCTTTCTTGATCTGTTTTTCTTTATTTTGCTTCTCACAAGCAATTGAGCTTCGCGAAATTTGTGCAATAAAGTATATTATTATTTTATACATTTTACTTGTAATTTCAATTTTACGAAACTAGTTTTGTTTTCAAAAGTAATTTTATAATAATTCATTTTTCAAGAATTTTAATTTAACGTCGTAAATAGCTTTAATTTTACTGCACTACGGATTCCTTTTAAATTTAAAATTGTAAAAAGGCTAGATATTGACATCCATTCAACAAGTTTAAATAATTCTTTTCCATTACATTGCATATACACGTATGTTATGTTCACAGTTAGCGCACACAAGTTGTGATAAAGTTTTGTTTTCATACGGAATAAAATTGTGTTACTATTATAATAGCATTCTATTATTTAGGCTATATTGATTACAATTTATTTTATTGCGGTTTGTGCAGCTCGGTATTAGTCACATCATGTTATTCATTCAACTATCCAGGTGAGTTTTTTCAATATCAGTACAATCGATAGCCTCAATTGACCACCTGAATGAATAGGACTTGTTTGTTTATCAAGTCACCACAACTATTCTCTTGTCATCCGGGTCTACCACTAAACCACCATTGTATTTTGGTGCATAATTTTCCCCGAAAGAAGAGGACATATTACAATTTTCCCGGATCTTGGGGGGGGGGCGCCCCCACAGCAACTAGGGGCATTAGATTAAAATGTTTGGGAAAACAACGGCACTTCTAGTCAAGACAGTGCTTAGAGAGCGGTTTCTTAGGCTTAAAAAAACGTTGGTAATTGTTTGGAAGCCTTACTTTTCACGCCATCTACTTAATTCACCTACCTATCGATTCCTTTCGTCGTTAGGGTTCCGAAAATCATAACGAAAACGTGCGTAAACGCTTTTTTTTTATTTAAACAAAATTATTAAAACAAGCTAAAACACTACGCACAACTGTCGTTCCACCATCGCAAGGGAAAACAACGGCACTTCTAGTCAAGACAGTGCTCTGAGAGCGGCTTTCTTAGGCTTAAAAAAAACCCTTGTTTTCTCCAACAACAAAAATCGCGCGTTATGAGGTTTACGAAATCCAGTCTAATAAATAGGATTGGCTTCAGTAAAACGACCTTCTTTTCCCCCCTCCAGTGCCCCTTGTAGCTTACCCAGTTACTGGCTCCACCATAGAGTTATATACAATAATACTACGTTATGTCACTGCTCTATCGATTCCAACATTCTTTTGTAAAGTACATGGCACTTAATTATGCAAAGGAATAACGCACAAGGAGGCATTGCGATGACGATTAATCTTCAATTAATAGATTAAAGGAAATACTACAAAACTTCCAGAATTATTTGTTACCTAGCACTGGGTATAAATATCCATTTAGAAAGGACGTAAGCCACTATCAACGAGGCATCACAGGAGAAGATTGATACTACCGACCCCATCACGTACATACCGATCGCATGGTAAGGATTTAGTAATGATGTAGCTCCGTATTTCACGATGATTCTTTACGTATTGAATGGCAACAATGAAATTTCTTGTCGTTCTTATTAAGACATGTATTTTTGTCAAGACCAGTGTCCAACTAAACCATAGATTAGAAAGTTAACTAGATATACCGTCTCACTTCTTCCCATTCTACGCGGACCTCTAGCGGTAGTTGCGGCTACTAATACTTCTGCTAATGCTTTGCTTTCGTGCTGCTTCGAAGGCAAAAGCATTAGCAAAAGCCGACTGTATGCGTCCTTGTTTAGAAGATAGGAATTCTATCCTAAGGGATATTTTGCCCATATCCTAAGGGATTTTTTTTGGGAAAAGCATCAGGCCAGTTTTCCGAATGCTGACACATTACTCGATTTGAACTCGAGACCGTACGTGAGTAAGAGATGGTATTCTCTAATCTTGCTTAACTTTAAATCTGACTCCAATTCTGAGTAACTCAAATCCGTACTCGGGAATATTGTTCTGAACGAAAACTCCTACTCCAACCGATACTCAAAAGTAAGCTTCAAGCACGGAATCTCGATAAAGGTATGCTTAACTCTCCCCTTAAGCAAGAATCGGCTTCGCTGCTAAACTGGTGTGCATGATGGCAGCCCTACACAATGTCGGGGTGATTGTGGTGACGATTACAAGCTTTTTCTCCATTGCTATAAGTTTGCCGCGCTTCCAGCCGAAGCCATGACGCCACCTCTATAGCATGGATGGTCATTTCGTTACGTAGTAGACAATAATAGCTACATCCTCCTTTGGTTGGAATGCAGAGAGCAAAGTATTATGCAAATGAATGCATGAGGTTATAGGCCTATAGTAATAGCGAACGGAAAGTGGACAAATTCGTATTTGCCATGTTTTACAGCCAATTTTCCTATTTTCTAATTTAGTTTCTTTAGTAAACACTATGAAGCGCCGGCTCGTATGTGGGTGTTTACAAAATAAATATTAACATTATGAGCAGATGGCAATAAATGCATTAAATGGAAACATGTATTAACATAATATCTCAAAAAAAAAAGAGTAAATACAAAATTCGCAAATGTTCGACAACTTTTCAAGTTGTTGCCACCCAACTCCTAACTTTCGTGTTTAGTTTGGTAAACGTTTTTCAGTGCTCAACATTTCTTTGGTTAGAATTTTAAAGACTTTTAATAAATAGCTTCATAGTCTAAAGTTTCCATCCATTGTTGTGTATTGGCTTAATGTAAGCTGTATTTGTGCTATATTGCTTGCTGATAATTTTTTTTCTTGTCTATTCTTCATAAAGGACAAGAAATGCACTGACTGTTATCGTGCACCCTATGCGATATCTGTCACAAAATTACGTAGATTTTAGTGATTCTGTACCAAACAACCTCATCCGACAGAAAAAAATGAAAAATGATTGCATTAGCACAAGTTCGGACTAATATTGCAGAACTGAGTTATACAGGAAATCTAAATATGGAGGCTAACATCTCTAATATCAGCTACATAATTTCGTAACCGTTCAATTTTTCAGTTTTTAATTTTATTTCTTTTTTACGCACGTGTAACCAAATTCATTTTATTTAAAAGGAATAGGCCTACCTATACTTTATGAGTGTGTTTAAGTTTATTTATTAAATAAAGATACTAGATACAATCCACGAGTAGAAAGTGTACAAAATATCTCCCAGAGTTGAGAGCTGCAGTTAGCGATGCTGTCGAAACAAGACAAGAAATGACTATCCTATCAAAAACTAAAACTGGTAAAAAGGGCCGCCAAGTTCCGAATGGTTCGGCCCTTCAAAGGAGTGATATCAACACACCAAAACATTCGCCAACTTAATCGCACCGAATAAGACTTTAGACGTTAAATGAAAACTTGAACATTGCTACCGAAAGTTGCAATGTTCTAGTTTTCATTTAGCATTCGAACTATTAAGCAGTGGAATTAATTTGGCTAATGTTTTGGTGTGTTGATATCACTCCTTTGAAGGGCCGAACCATTCGGAACTTGGCGGCCCCTTTTACCAGTTTTGGTTTTTGATATAATATAACTCTTTTTTTTTAATTGTGTATTGACTGAACTTCACTACCGTGCGGATGTGTAATAAAGTGCCACGTCAACAAGAAATTGGTTTTCAGCAATTTGCTACTACCGTTTGCCTATAGCCCGAACCATTCTCAACTTGGTCACCTCTTTATAGATTTTTGGTTTGGTTTTAATTGTGTTGTAATTGGTTTTATTTAGTTATATTTGGTATGTTGATGTCACTCCTTTGAAGGGCCGAACCACTCTCAACTCTTTACCAGTTTTTGGCTTTGTTTATTTTGCTTTGTTTTTACAGTTGGTTTATTTTTCGTGAATTGGACGTGAATGCAATTTCTTCGCAACGTTGTGTAGATCGTGATACACTACTGTGTGTTTAGGCACGCACGTCAGTATACGTTCTCATTGTCCGAACTTTGGCCGTCCAATGAGAGACGATGCCAACAATACTAACAATGGTTTTAACAATATTTTCGTACTTACGCGCCCTCCCACGCCATCCCCGTTAAGACCCCAGGCTCCAACCATAAAAGGTACTGTACACAGTTCGTATCGTACTGCAATTTCGTCCAATTTCATAGCTGGGAGCCTTCCCGTTATCTCGGTATCGATGAATAATCACCCTATGGGATTTAACATGGGGATGAGCGGACTAGCTAGCTAGTAGTAACACATTTTCAACTTTATTGAGGGTCAGATTTTGCATTGAAAGCAGCTTAGCTGGCATTCCTACACGAGTTAATTTTTGTCAGGCGGGTCATTGCTCTCGATTTCAACACAGTTTAAGCTTTTGTACCGCATTATTATTTTTCCCCAAGTACCTGAAATGTGCCCAACTATACGCTTCAGGATATAAGACACTGACGCTATGGCGTCGCGCTACAATGGTTTACAACCTCGACAATTGAATTGATGTTATCTTTGTTGCCTAACTTGGCGCGACACACTAGCGTGTTTCTAGATCTCGTATCAGTTCGCATTGTACACTATTGATGACGAAAAGTCTCTTACTGTATGAACTACGGATCGTGAAAGTTGGTGCGAACGTTTTAGGGTAGAAATGACATGCGAGCATCAAGCGTTAGTTCGGCATGCAACAAAGTTTCGATTCAGTACACTGCTACCGCCTGATATTGATAAGAACAATAACACAACACATTTTAAAACTATCCTGGGCATTTTCAGTACGTTGTACTATTATATCACGAAAATTCGAGTCTTGGGCTTTCATTCTTGGTCTTGTCTCGATCTTGACACGATCATTCTTGTTGTTGTTCTCGTAACTGCCTATCACTTCTTGATCTTAAACTTCTTTACATTTGATAACAGGTGCAGCAGTGCCCGAAAAGTTGTGTTTTTACTACATATTTGTATACTTTCTAGGCTTTTTAATGAATTGTTATCTGTGGTGCTTTTAATTTCTTTACTCATATAGAGACCGAAGAGTGTTCCCCTTGGAATGTAGTATAATCACCCTCGCCCACTAATAACCGCCAAGCTAATTCCACCGACTGTTAGGGCGTACGTCTTCACATGTTAAATGAAAAACTTGACCATTGCTGCCTATAGTAGAAATGGTCAAGTTTTTCATTTGGCCTTTGGTCTAATAGTCGGTGTGATGAGCTTGGTGGTTGTTCGTTGGCAGTGATAATATCACTACCTTCTAAGGAGTACACTTTTCGGTCAGCACATGATTTAGGCTTGGTGCACCATGTAGGTAACTTGGAGGCAGCTGATTATAATCTGTTATCACTACTTGTATTGGCTGAAACTTGGCGGATTCTTTCACCCAAGAGTGTTTTCTTTGTGACATATTTCATTTAGGTATAACGGTCGTTAATGTTATCGTTGAATGTTGCCGGGCAACACACTAGCGTGTGTCTAAATCCACATTAAAAAAAAACTAAATTAGTTTCAGATATTATAAGCCGTCACTTGTCATCGTTCGCTATTTACAATGTCGGCTCTATTGTGTGTACTCACTATTTTCTTACCCACACTTTTTTTAAGTGTATGTTTTTCTTCTGTTTTCCAGATGCAGTTCTTCATTAAGTCGTTTCTCTTCATTGGGGTCTTCTTTATCTTGGCTGTCATGAAGAATGAAGTGGACGCTGATTGCAAATGGCTGACCTGTCATGCTCATTCCGCTGGGGATTGGTGTGATATTTTGGGGCCAACTTATAAAGTCAAAGATTGGAGAAAATGCAATGGCGGCTTTGGGAAACAGGAATATTGCTGTAATTGATCAAAAAAATCGTGGTATAATGCTCCTTTCCTGAAGCAAATGAAATAAATAGAATGCATAAAAAATGGAAAAACGTATTTTATATTGAGAAAAAAACGAATCTTCAGATAAAAAGACAAGTAAATATACTCCTGTAATCTCATCCAAAGACTTCAGCGAAAGCCAGTGTGTGTCGATATACAACGAAAAGAATACAAAAAAACGTGTCATCATGTGGTTGGGAGAACTTGGATCTTCCGGTAATATGACGATTTGGATAGGTCGCAGACGTATAGAGCAATCGACATGTTGCCACAATCTCCGGTTTCGATTCCTATGACGACATGTGATTTATTTTCTTATAGATAGCCGCACACTAGCTTTGCTGCTACTCCTGTCATTACCATGGTAGTATATTTCTTTGTCTATTTTTTTTTATGTGATTACCATCTCGGTAAACAATCAATACCTTCAATAAGCAGCTAGAAACAAGCGGTTTTCTGTACAGTTCCACCACTTTCGAAAATGTTGAGGCACACACCTCTCACGCACTGCAATAGCTACATCTATTACATAACCTAAAAGTAGTAACCATCCATTGCCGGTTAAAAATATGTTGGTTTTTAGGCCTAGTTTTAGATTTTAGACGCAATTGTCAAATTTCAGGTCTATTTTTTACCTGCCATTTTAATTTCGTAACCCGCAGCTAGCGGAGAATTGGGTTCGAGAATAGGCCTATTTATTTACGCAAGACGATGTGAAGACTTGGCATTGCCGTGGCAACGTGATTTTAGGCCTAATTTTCAGCTGTTAGGTCTAATTTTTATTATGTGTCGTTTTTAGTTCGTAAGTAGCAGCTAACGGAGAATTGGTTTCCATAGTAGCAGCACGGTGTCGCGGAAATTTTAAATAAAGCTAATATTGCGACGATCAAATGTTATTATTATACATTGAGTTAACATCGAGAAAGCCCAATAGCTGTAAGTTAGTAACGATGTTTTCATTTGCCGTGTAGCAATGTTCTAGTTTTCATTTCACTTTCGAACTATTAAGCGGTGCGATTAACTTGGCGAATGTTTTGGTGTGTTGATATTACTCCTTC
>JAHWFP010244158.1:0-13535 GCA_023313725.1 Lithobius niger
ATATGCACGTCACAGCAAACAGCCATGGCGTGTGGTATAGCTCCATTTGTTCATCTTATTTCAGTTAGTTTACTCTGTCATAAGTTAAAGAAATCTGCGTGTGAGTTATTACTTTGCCAGATCGCGGAATCGAATGAGGGTGCCTCCCTCCCCCCACCATTTGCGGCATGATAGTTTTGCTCTAGTCTAATGAAGATGAGCAATAGACACTGACTGAAACGTAACCTGGTTTTAACATACTTCCTTTATTTTTTGTATGGTGCATGTCTGTGAACTGGTGATTTTGTAGCAATGAACGTATATTTTTCCTTTTTAATTCGATAAATTATAGAACCAGGAGTGTAGGTAACAAGATTTTCGAAAATTACACTTTGAAAGTTAATTTGTGGTAGAAATTCACTTTTAAGAATGAGCCAGACACGTTGCCTAACTTTCCCAGGATGCCATTCGAGAAAATGGGAAACAGTATAACACGTAATGGACGCTTCACGTTGGGGAGGGGGTAGGGGAGGTCTGGATGTGAAGTACGTCGTAGATTTTAGAATTTGCGCAAGCATAAAACGGTGGTGGGGGTTATTGAGGCATCTCTCTCATAAACGGTTTTTTGGGGGTGGGGGTGGGGGGAGGTGTTGAAACATATAATGGAGTGGGGGGAGTGGGTTGGAGTCGATAGTAAGTCAATACCAACAAAAAAGGACCACGTATTTTTAGTGATATTATAAAATAAATTTACCCGTATTCAGACGGGTTGTAAGCTCGTTTGTAATATTGGACCTGGGAACGACTGTGGGTGTAAAGGAAGCTAAGTAACAAACGATGGTTGGTGTCTTTCGTGCAGGAATGTGTGTCATGGGTTCCGCCCTCCCCCGTAACCATGACGACGACAACGACGTGAGAAGGGTGTTGAGACCGAAGGGTTGATGAGTTCATTCCCCTTCCTTCCTTTGCAAAGGCCGTCATAAAAATAGTTGAAAAGATCATATGTCCGTCTGTCCATGCCGTAACGCACTCCAAAGTTTTGGAGGGGTGCGTGGTTAACCCCTTGTCTTTGGCTGGAGCGGACGAGTCCAAATGGCATTGGCGGCGTGGATGAGAGATCTGTCTGTTGGACACGCTGGTGAGCAGCCACAAAATATCACTTTAATGTCCCTCACCGCAATGAGGTGCATAACGTTGTTGGGGAGGGGGTTAAAGTGTTTATCCCTACGGTTTTTTTTGTGTGACTGACGTTGACTCGAAGGGAATTGTTGATGTGTTTAAGGGATGTACCTTGTAAGCGAAATACATAAGTACAGTCACAAAGCTTTATTATACATTAGAAAGTTAAAGGTACATTCCGCCTGCCTTATAACAGCCAGGCACAGATCGCCTTCCGCGCATGTTACTATCACACCGTTAAGCGAGACTCGGCGTAGTAATAAAAGGCCAACTGAGATAGTAATTTCTGCGAGGTACGCAGCTACTATCTCAGTTGGCCTTCGGCGTAAGGGTGCGTTTATGCAGCGACTCGCCTTTGCATTCTCGCAACTAGAACTCAATCGCGATGGCAAAGGTGACATTGCCATGGTAACAACGCTAAATGAATTAGCTAAATCCGATATCGTTTTGAGTAAATACTTGCAGTCTTATAAACCGTGCCAATAATATAAAGAATT
This sequence comes from Lithobius niger, assembly GCA_023313725.1. NCBI lineage: Eukaryota > Metazoa > Arthropoda > Chilopoda > Lithobiomorpha > Lithobiidae > Lithobius > Lithobius niger. Next base: position 1,656 of record JAHWFP010244158.1, read on the forward strand.
CCTCATGACGAAACAATTTTCTCAAACGCTTCGGAACTCACGTTATTTGTTGTTTCCGTTGCTAGGCGGCAGACATAAAACCGCCGCCATGTTGGAATTTCAGATGATTTCCAGCTTCTAGCTGCCAGAATGCAAAAGCGAGTGGTTGCGTAAACCCGGTCTAATAGACGAAACAGCATGAAAGCGCAAAAATTGTGTTTCGCAAGCCGGAAAGGTTTTCGTATTTTAACATCGCACTTTATAATTTTTTAGGGCTTGTACCTTATAATTTTTCTTCGGCGATCTATTGGCATAAATAATTTTAATTTTTACCGCATTAGTCCTTTAGATTTTTGGTCTCATGGTAACTGTTAGCAAACGATGAAAAATTAGTACATGCACATACACACACAGATGAAACGTCATAGTTATTGGAAACACCCAAAGGGATCATACAATCACAGGATGCTATTAAATTAATTCCCAATATTCAACAGAAAATCTCGTAGACGCCAACATTTCAAAACGGATTTTTTAGCAACAGATTGACTAACGGTAAGTAAATTGAACTTTGGGGCCGTACTTGATGCGGAGGATCGAGAAAAATGCCGTTGGGGAGGAATGTACCTTTAACTGGATATCGCATCTTACCTCTTCCAAGCTTACGCAGGGCTCTGTAATGCTCTGCCTTCGAAGCAGCACGAAGTTAAGCATATCAAGGTATTAGTAGCCATACCGCCAGGGCCCTGCGTAGGCTTAGATGCTATGTTTAGTTAATTTTGTATTCTACGACTTTATTCACCTTCCTTAGTCCTTAGTCCTTACTATAAACCCATTTAAAATATAGCTTAGGTTTTGACGCGCTCCAAGCCGTAGCCATGGTGCCAGAAGGAGAGAGGGAAATTCCTAAGTTCTTTTACATGTCACAATCGACATGAGCACGAGACATCATAGGGCCCGTCTTTTCCTGAAAATACCAACCCGAACCCGGAATCTCTGGCTCATGAGACGGTCATGCTAACCATTGGGCCACTTTATCCCACGTTTAAAATATAGCAGTTAGAAGATACGCACCCCCCCCCCCCCCCCTTATATGGCCGGTTTATTTCCGTTAGCAGTCTCCCACGCTTTCGATTTAGTTAGATTCAGGGTTAAAGGGATATTCCTCCCAGCGCCATTTTTCTCCATCCTCCACATCAAGTACGGCCCCAAAGGTCTATTTACTAACCGTTAGTATTTCCCCTTGCTAAAAATCCGTTTTAAAATGTGGCGTCTAGGAGATTTTCTGTTGAATATTACTAACTTTATTTACGTTCGTCCCGAACATACATGATGCATCGCGCGCCTACAATGACCTTGGAAGTTTTATCTGTGTGTGCGCAATATTAATTTTAATCGTTTGTTACTAATGACTGTGAGATCAAAAATCTAGAAGACTAATGCATTAAAAATAAAAATTAATTATTCCAATAGATCGCCGAAGCAAAATTATAAGACACTAGTTTAGAAAATTATAAATTTTGATTTTAGAATACAAGAATCATTCCGGTTTTTGACGACACAATCAATGGGTTCACGCTGGCTGGACTATTAGGCGCAATGCCAACTGAGACAGTAGCTACGTTTTTCGCTGCGAGGAACGAAGCTACCGTCTCAGTTGACCTTAGCTGTGGTAAATACGCGGATGTGATCGTCGCGTGGGTGTTGTGAGGCAGGCGGAAGGTTATAAGGCAGGCGGTATGTTGCTTTAAGACAGATAGAGGTCTAGATCTCGTTTGCATGAAAATAGTGCGACTGGAAAAAAAACATGACGTCATCAGTTCTGTGCCTCTTTGTTGAAAACACAGTTCGAATCATTACTTAATACAGAAAATTCCCTTTTGACAGACATAATATAAATAAATAGAAGCTTTAAGATTATCGATACTTGCGGACTTCAATAGAATAAGAAGTGGGAATCTCGGTAATCTGGCGACACACACACACACACACACACAAAACAAACAAACAAACAAATATCATGGTCTTAGTTATGTAGATTGTCTTGTATTCCTGGGACTATGTTACGTGCATCCCATGGCGAATTCGATTCCCGCGCTTATTCGTGATATCTACGATACATGCGTAAGCAAGCGTTCGTTGTGAAGAAGCCGACTGAGATAAAAATTATGTGCTGGTGCGAGGCGCGGAACTTTTGTCTCGATTGACCTTGGAAAGGACTCATCCTAGCGCCGACACATTGAGCGCATTCAGACCACAGTCTGCAGCTGTTGTAGGGCAATGGGCAAGTCACTTTAAAGGTGGCTGTTTCCCCGAAGGAAAGTCTGCGGAATCTACCGCCATCCAGCGTTTGCTTGCAGGAAAAGGAATCTAAAAATGTCGTGTCGTAACGAAGAAGAAAAGGAATGCCCCAAACGTAGTGTCTTAATGGTTTTGTCGATACATCTGTGGCTGTTGCAGTTCGACCCAATAATCTATCTGCACAGCTGCGGATTCCCCTCGACATTCATAATTATAGTAAACCTCGTTCCAAATAATGCCGCTTGTTTGATTAAGGAGAGTTGCGGCCATTTCTTCTCGAAACAAAAATCAGCACATAGCGACGCCATTTGAACTTATAGCGTTGCCATGGTGGTTGCCATTGAGTGATGACGTCACGAATATAACGGCAAGGTGCACTTTGTTTCCTTAAAAGACTACTGCTCATTCAACGACCATATTCGGAGAGACTTCTTTCCTGGCACAAGGTATAATCAGGCTTTAATACTGAAGGAACATCCATGTTCTTGGGGTAGCTTGGAGCAAGTTGTAAAGGTTAACGATGTCATGACTGCTAGATGGTGCCACGGTAGATTTTGAAGATTTTCTGTTGGTGACAACCAGCCTTTAAGGCTTCGTGTGTAACATCAGCAAATAATTAATTTTTTTTTTATTTTAAGATATGGAACTTTACGTGACCGAGTCCAGCCCAATTACTTGAGGTTAGGTGATCCATTCAGTCCGCGGGTGCAACTCTTGGGTTTGCCTTTACCTTTACTAGAATTCTTTGTGGAATTGCTTTCAAAACGTTTGGTCACTTTCGAAATTGCTTCAAAAACATCAGGTAAAATAAAAAATTGCTTCCAGAACGGGCGGTAAGATTAAAAATTGCTTCCAGAACGGGTGGTAAGATTAAAAATTGCTTCCAGAAACGGGTGGTAAGATTGAAAATTGCTTCCAGAATGGCTGGTAAGATCCAAAATTGCCTCCAGAATGGCTGGTAAGATTTAAAATTACTTCCAAAACGTCTGGTAAGATTAAAAAAAAGCCTTAAAACGTCTGGTAAGATTTATAAAAACAACCTTAAAACGTGGCAAGATCCAAAATTGCTTCCAAATTGTACGTTAAGATTCAAAATTGCTCTAAAACTGCTGGTAAGATTCAGAATTGCTTCAAGAACGTCTGGTAATTCCAAATTCGAGCTGATTCATTCAAACGTTAGTTTTTCTCAGATGATGCAGAAGTTTCTCACCTAATCAAACACGTTTTTCGTAATTGGGTGAAATTTCGTTAGGGACGGCGGCGTACTCTGGCGAACCAACCTCGTGGACAGAAATTTAGGATCCAGTTTCGTGTATATTTTTCATGACTTAAAACTGACGCTTAGCTTGATAGTACTACAAACGACAAAGAAAAACCTATCATCTGTTCCCACGGTACAAGACCGATATACAAATGGTATACTACCCAGTATAGCTTACCATACACAGCTGCAACTATGGCGTGCACATTCATACAAACTTAACGCCACCTTCCCCAAAACGTTACTTCCAAGCTGTTGCTTCGACATTACGTTGGAAAGTTTTCATGTGCTCATGGTTCGCGGTGAGAGTTCAGCATTCTAAGTCGATCTGAGCTGAAGTGAGGACCTTAGCAATCCTGCCAGACCTATAATAATTTTGCGTAGACCCGATTCTATTTCAGGTTTTCAGTCCTGCTGTGTATGGATGTTATCCGGTCTGATTCCACGTATTTTCGTCTTTCTTCACTATGCTGTCACCTGCTTCAAAAAATTAAAAGTACATTCTTCGCGGGTGGCTTTCCTGTACGGCTCAATTTTCCAGCATTGCTTCAGACACGTGTAAATGTTGCAAAGGCATTCATTTTCCTGTTTTTCCCTCATGAAAAACGGTTTTGCTACATTTATTCTAAAATATGTAAATGTTGCAGAAGCTATTTCGCGCAGGATGCTCGAATATAGTGAGAAGGTATGTCCTTTTAAAGGTACATTCATCCCTGTTGGCTTTCCTGTATTGCTCCGTTTTGCAACATTACTTTGGATGCGTGTAAATGTTGGAAAGGCATTCATTTTTCGATTTTTTTCCCCTCGTGAGAAACGTTTTGTATAAATTCACTCGAACCTATGTAAATGTTACAAAGTCTATTTTGCGCAGGATGCTTGAATATAGCGTGAAGGTATGGCCTTTTAACAGTTCGGTTTGTTCCTAAGCATGAACGAGTGCTATGAGCACTAAGGTGTGTTTTAAAACTGCAGTAAATACTCCATCAAAATTAATTCTAATTAGTAAACAAAAACGAACTCGTTTGATGCTTAAGGTAAGGCTATTTCACGCACGGTGCACGGGAGAATGTGTGTCCTTTTAACAGTGTACGTTCATTACAACACAACCTTGAAACCTAAAATTTAGCTGACGGATGTAGGGACATGACGACGTGGTTGATAGGTTATGGTTTTCCTTGGAGCTTTAACGGTGTGGCCATCAGCCCCAGGGGAACTATGCGTAATCACTGCTGAACACCGACTCGCTTTGCAAGGGAAAAAGTAAAGAAAAATAAACAGGGATATAATAACACCATCATAGTCATTACAAAAAGGGCTCCGTTGCTCCAAGGTATGCACATTGGGTTACAGTTTTGTTTCCTGACGCAACAAGTGGCCGAAATTTATCATACACTTCAACAAGATTTTGTTGAAATTTTGCTAAGTGTATGGCAGTTGTGGGCCACGTGTTGCATCAGGATCTCCTATGTATGCAAAATAATTTTCGAAGTTGCACATCGGGCGTATTTTTTTTTTAAATTTTGACTTTGCTTCTTCATCGTTTTAAGCACTAAATCCAAAGTGTTTCTTCATCGTTTTAAGCACTAAATCCAAAGACATCAGTCCCAGAAATAATTTGATCTATAAAAAAAAAGTAGACTCAACAATAATGAAGCTTGAGGACGGCCTCACGAGGGAAAGTCCGTAACGTCTCTAACTTTTCACCCAGGTGCATGTCCTACCGCCGTGTTTTTGACGGGTAATCAGCTATGTTACAGTTACAGACCCTACTTTCCAGATCTAAAATAGTCCATTTTATTCATTTAGGATTCTTCCATAAGTCAAGAAAGTGAACCATTGCTAACCTTGGTTAAATATGTGTAGCCAAGGTTAAACCATGGTTGGTTCCAATTTGCCCTTGGTTAAACCTCATTCAGAACCGTGGTCACCATGGTAAAGGGAAACTTTCACTCTGATACAATCCTTCGATAACAATGGTTGGTCCCAATTTACCAATGGTTTGACCATGGCAACCCATGATCGTAAACTCTGGTTTAGTTTTGGAAAATCTATTTATGCATTTAGGATTACCCCAAACTTTAAGAATATTCCGACAGAAAAAAGTAGTTCGAACCCTCTTTCACCCTTAAATCTGCTCTGCACTCATTTCGCATACATCTTGTCGTCTCAGAACGTAAGCATCCGCCGTTGGCATGGTGGTGGTGTAAAAAATGGCGCGGAAGAAGGCGGTGTCAAAGGGTTATTACGATGGGAACAGATTGTTCTGGCAAATGGCCTAACTTTGGCATGCATGCAGCTTTGCTTACATGCCCCACTGATAAAAGCAAACGCCTCGAGTCTGTGTGCATGTGAGCAATATCAGTTTGCCGGGTTTGCAAAAGCTGACCCTGCCCCTTTGCTTGTGCTGATGCAGGCATGCAATGATGCTGACGACTAGCGCCCAATTATATTCCACCCGGAAATAGCGGTGTTTCTTTCCGACAGCACGTGCCTTTCGCCGTGTTGAACGAATTACCTTAAGGTGTGTTTGAGGGGCTCGTGCTCTTGCCAGAGCTGGGAACAGGTTAGCCCTACTTCTGGCTTGATTAGGTCGCTCTGTAGGCGTACTCGTCTGAAATCGCTTATTGTTTTGCTTGTGCCCACATCGTTAATTTAGTTCTTTCTGTTAGACTTAGTATTGTTAGGAAAATGGGACTTAGTATTGTTAGGACCGCCTGGGAATCTGGCTGTTGCAGACATAGGGCTTTACGGCTTCGGGCAGATGACCAGGAGTGGTTAACGCTCGTTAAACCCTTTGAACCCTTTTTTGTTAGGAAAATGTGAGAACTGGAACGGAGTATGTTGAAAAGAGAAGCCCAAAGTAGACAATGTCAACACAATCCGACGTTTCGAGTTGATTCCAGCTCATTGTCAAGGGAATAAAAACACAACGCCCTTAAAAGTAGCGTAACAAACAGCCAAATGCAGACAAAACTGCCTTAAATCAATACAACAATTCGAAAAAATTTTTAAAAAGGAGAATTAAAAAGTTAAAAAATGAGAGGAAGTGGAGGGTGACTTCTTTGTGCTGAAAGCACAAGGAGAAGTTGATTTTTAAATTCTCCTTTTTAAAATTGTTCAAATTGTTGTATTGACTTGGGTAGTTCTGCCTGTATTCGGCTGTCGGTATGCACCTTTATACAATTTTAAGTGTATTGTATTTTTATTCCCTTGATAATGAACTGGAGTCAACTCCAAACGTCGGGTTGTGTAGACATTGTGCACGTTAAGCTTCTCTCTTTAACCTACTTAAACCATGAGCAATGGCTGTTTGCCGTGACGTCACCATGAGTTAGCCAATGACGGACGAGAACAACGGCTGTTTGGCCGTCGGATTGGACTAGCCCAGTCACGTGGTATAGTCTTGCTAATGAACTTGCGGATGCAACGGTTTAGCTGTTAAGATGATCCACCCAAAACTGGTTTAAGAGATGCCGCAAAGTTTCCAAAAAAGGGTCGGCCTGTGAAGGTAGTGATATCATTCAACCAGGGAAAGGCCGCCACAGTTAATCCTATTAAACAAGTCAATCACACCGACGGATAGTTCGAACCTTAAATATAAACTGGAACATTATTATTCGCGGTAGCAACCTTCATGTTTTCATTTAACGTCCAAGTTACAAACAACTGGGTACTCTCCGCAATGATTACTCTTTTCAGTAGTAGAAGAAGAAATTTGTGCGATGTTTAGGAATAATTTAAATGCATTCGATATGTTAGTAACCTACCTACCGTTTTAACGAAAATGAAAGATGGGATAGATCTTGCATTTTGGTTAGACATGTAATCCTGATTTCTGTCTATTGGAAATATCTTTCCTCAGTGTTAGTTTGATTTGAACTTGTGTGCGGCCCCAATCCACATGCGGGCATCTGCTCTTGTGGTGTGTGGGTTTGTCACTTCACTATTGTCCTTGATATGCTTCTAAATAATAATAATAAACTCAACAACTCAACTTGATGTCTTAAATATAAAATACGTACTTAAGCACGTATGTGATTAAATTAGACGACGAGTTTGCTTACCTTAAGCGTAAAAAAAATTCCATTCGGATATGAAGTAATGTTTTAAGAATGTTTTAGTTCTTAAACATGTTTAAGGATTTTTGAAGGCCCTGATTCGGCGTGTTACGAATTATGGCTAGGGTATCCATTCCCGGGATCCCGGTTATTTTTTAGTCCCAAAAAGCCCGGGATTATGGCTACCTAAATCCCGGGATTTCCGGGATTGAAAATAGGTTAAATTCGTGAAAAAAAGTTATAAATTGATTATTTCTTTTTTCGTGAATTAATGTACCCTTCCTCCGGTCTACAGACTCGAGTCTAACTACTAGTAACAACATCTAAATTCTAGAACAAGATTGGAACTGAAAAATTCTTCAGCGTCTTTGCAACACCATCAAAGAAAATGGATAAAAGCGTATTTATTGAATTCGTCTTTTGCTTGCTCTGGCGTCAGAAAGAGAAATAAAATCAACACACAATTACAGACGCACACGCAAAAAAATGCTAAAGCGTATTTTGTTTATTTGTCTTGTTACTGCAGCCTCATTGGACAAAAGGACTGCAACATGGGTCCTTATTTAAGCCTCAGCACGAACTTCCATGTTAAACGTCAAACTTTGAAACCCTATCGTTGCGTCCGGAATTGACATAAAATAATGTAGAATAATAATAAGTCCCGAATTTCGGGATTAGTCCCGGGATTCTGGGATTGAGAGAAAAGAATCCCGAAATCCAGGGATTACAAATACGTCTCGGGATTGGATGCCCTAATTACGGCGCCAACTTTGAAACTTCAAAATAAACTGAACTCTTAAGGAATAAAAAAATGACCTGTAATCCATATTATGATAGCTCAGTCGTCTAGTGCGTTAGGTGTATAGACCTAGGACCCTTTGGTCGAATTTAGGCTGGGGTAGAGTTTTAATTTTCAATATTTGGAACGTGGTAAAAATGAGCAAATTACGCAATTCGGTATAAAATCAGTTAGTCCGTCGTCCTCGTCTTTAACCGCACAAACACACAAACACACATACATTAAACGATACGCAAATGGCAATAAATATTAGAAATCAAAAGAGAACACAGACTGTGGTGTTGAATGCATGATTCTGCTTAAGTTGGGGGGGGGGGGGTTGAGGCTTAATGGCATAGGCTGATTGGGTGTTACTGCCCGTTGCTAGTCACTGGTTTTACGTTGGGATGTAATGGGTTGTAATGAAATACCGACCATACACTTATCACGATATTGCTCTGCGATTATTCCGATATTTCAACCGTATTGTAGTTGTCGAATTACGCTATAATTTCACAACTAGTAATTACTTGTTGATCAGTTAGTTAGTAAGCGTCGGGTTTATTTCTCGATATCTGAACTTAAAGCATTTTAGATCGTAATTTTCCTGCTAGAAAGGGGTCCTTATGTACCAGCATAAACTTCCATGTTAAACGTCAAACTTTGAACTCCTATAGTTTTGCCCAAAATTGACATAGACCAACAAAATTCGGTATTTGGGGTCGTGTCATAACTATTTCACCGCATTACAAATTTTAATGACAACAATTGAACCGTTCGGCGTCCACAGCATGGCCATTTGTTGTTGTTGTTGGGAGTCTTTGCCCTGACCTGGAGATCGAACCACTAAACCGATTTTCGAGTTCTATAACTTAAAACGTAGGTATGGACAAGGCCTAAAGCCTTTCGCAGTCCATTTTAATGCAACTACAATATTCTTGACACGGAAAGCCAAATGGGCTAGAACTTCTGTTCTCACCTAGAGATCGAACCAATGAACCGATTTTCAATTTGTATAGCTTAAAATGTAGATGTTAACACCGACCAGGGCCTTTTGAACACGATTTTGATGTGGCTACAGTATTATCGTCGGCAGAGCAAATATTATTGTAGAGCACTGGGCAGAAATCCTTAATGTTGTTGTTGTGACTCTTTACTTTCACCTGGAGATCGAACCACTGAACCTATTTTCAAGTTCTATAGCTTAAAACGTAGGTAGGGACAAGGCCGAGGGCCTTTCGTTTGCTATTTTAATGTAACTACAATATTCTTGGCACGGAAAGCCAAATGGGCTAGAACATTTGTTCTCACATAGAGATCGAACCAATGAACCGTTTTTCACTTTGTATAGCTTAAAATGTAGGTATTAACACCGACCAGGGCCCTTTGAACACGATTTAGATATGACTCCCGTATTTTCGTCGGTAGAGCAATAATTATTGTTGAGCACTGGGCAGAAGTCATTCAGTGGAGTAACAAATTTCAGCGAATCGAGCTAAAAACATGAAATTTGGTACACTAGTCTTTCTTGACATTTAAAATCGAACCAGCCATGGACCTCGATTAAATACCCCCAAGTACCTTCAGCGCCTCCCTGCCCGTGCCCACTCCCAGGGGCTTGGGCAACAAATTCTCTACCGATCAAGTCAAAAACATGAAATTTGGTGTACGAGTCATTCTTAGCAGCATAAATCGAATCAGCCATGGAACCCCCATGAAATACGCCCAAAGGGGCCCCAGCGACCCCCTGTGCCCCTTCACTGAGATTTGACCCGCAAATGTTTGCAAATCGTGCTAAAATCTTGAAAATTGATACACAAGTCATTCTTAGCATTAGAAGTTGAACAAGCCATGGAATCCCTATGAAATACCCCCAAAGGGCCTCCAGCTCCCTCCTGTGCCACCCCTCATTGGTCATCGATGCTTCATGAGGTGCAAAGGAGGGGCAGGGGATGCTGGGGGAGGCTTTGGTGGTATTTCAAGGGGATCCATGGCTGGTTCAATTTCTACTACTAGGAATGATTGGCGTACTAAAATTCATAGTACCAAAATTCATAGTAGTACAGGTGAGTGTGGTAGGGGAACCGCATGGGGCCTTATGGGGCATCTCGAGAGATTCTATAGCTAGCTCGATTTATTAGCTGAGAATAGAATTGTGTACTAAATTTCATGGCTTTTAGCTCGATGTTCACAATTAGCCCAACTTCTGGCCTGTAACAGCTATGCTACACCTGAAAATCGAACCAATGACCCGATGCTCAAGTTTTACAGCTTAAAACAAAGGTATGAAGAAAGCCTATGGCCTTTTGAACGGTATTTTAATGTGACTACAATTATTGTTGTTCTTCTTCTTGGGGAAATTCTGCTCTCACCTAGAGATCGAACCAAAGAACCGATTTTCATAGCTCTTAAAATTGAGTATTAAAAAGGCTGTCTCACAACAGTTATTTTAAAATGATTACAGTATTCTTTTGTGTGTGATTCTTGCTGAAACAAGAAAAAAATAATGGATATTAGTATTAAAAAACACTTAAGCGTATAAAATACGGATGTAAGCCTTAAAAAACATAAAGCCCTAAAGGAAAAGATATTAGAAAAATACATGTAAGCCATCAGCGTCGCACTAATACGTGTAAAAGAAGCTCCAGCTTGTTTTTTGGGTCGCTGGAGATTCTTTTACACGTATTAGTGCGACGCTGATGGCTTACATGTCTTTTTCTAATACCTGTTCCTTTAGGGCTTTATGTTTTTTTAAGGCTTACATCCCCGTATTTTACACGCTTAAGCGTTTTTTAATACTAATTGACTAAAAGCTTCACACATAAAGCAAACTAAATAAACTATTAAACTAATAAACTAAATTCCTGAACAAATGAGAATAAAGGCATTGTGTTAATGCTAGACCGAACCCAGATCAACTACGTGATTGATCGCATAAGCGCCGAATTTTCCGCGATGGCCTTAAGCCTTCCTGGATAGAAGTAAAATTCGAATTATAACTTTGTTACGGCCCACCCCCATTTCTTATGAAATTAATTTTAATAGCCCATGGGCGTTTAATATATGGTTTAGGTACTTACGAAATTGTTCTAATTTTTATTAGCCACTAATACAGATTTAGCTACACATTTTAGAATTTATTTCGGGAGGAACTAATTTATGATAATATTCGAATATGTAAAACATTGCAATAACACTATTATGGGGGTTGTAAATCGCGATAAAATTGCAATATCCCCCACCCCTAGTCAGGCAAAATTGCGACGATGTTTTGCATTTGCCTTCACCTCCTATTTTGCTTTCAAAGTAGTTCATGTTTGCTTTAGCTCTTTAATGAAAGCATTCAATACTCGTTTTTTTTTATATGCCAGCCATTTTGTTAAGCAAAGCTTCAGTAATGAACGAGGAGGAAGTAACCATAAATTATTAACGTTAGTTTTTGTTTTCATTCCCGTTTTTTTTTTGTTCTCTTTTTTAGCGTCTTTTTTTTTGGGGGGGGGGGG
>JAHWFP010244166.1:0-12452 GCA_023313725.1 Lithobius niger
GAGTGTAGTCATTCATGATTTCACAATCCATTGATACGAATGAAAAGTTTTGGTTGACACACATCCTCCTAATAAGATTATGCTCCCTTTAGTTTTCATCTTCTCTGTATTTTAGGCAATAAAGTTATTGAATGCAAACTTCCTTTAATATAGTTTTCTTAACCACTGAAAATCAGAAGAATAAATTCCGAAATTTCGATATTAATCCCGGGATCCAGGGATTGAGAGAATATAGTCCCAAAAACCTGGGATTACAAATACGTCTCGGGATTGGATGCCCTAGGCTGAAGGAGTACAGAACTAACGAAGTTTTTTTCACATCACACTCTTATCGCAATAACGGGTCTGTACTAAATCAAATATTATACTTGCTAGAGATCAGGAGTGCCCTAAACAACACTAGAAACACTTAACATGCAAGGTCCAATATTTATTAAGCCCAACGAGTTTTTGCTTTATCAGAAATAAAACAAAATGAACATGATATTTTTAAGCTGTAATAAAATGAAAATTTTAGAAGTAAAAAACGAAATAAGAATTAGTTATTTTTCATAGAGATAATAGACTTTCCACAAAATGTTAAATTCCCTGACTTTCAGCACGTTATCAAAATTCGATGATTTTTCGCTGACTTTTTCAGGCTTGATAAATTCAAAGACTTCTCTAGGTTTTCATTTTAACCCCACCCCCTCCCTGCTAACCTAAATATTAAAATTTTAGCATAAATAAAAAAAAACATGTGCTCAACAAAACACCCCCGCCCCCTCCTAATAAAGTACCCGGTCAGTTTTAATTGCTTATTTTAGAAATTAAACCTTAATAGTAAACCTTTAAAATACTATGCGTATTATGTATGGTATTTGAACTATACTAAAACACTATAATAACTAGGGCCATCATCATTTTTGCTGTCGACATAATGGAGCAGATTCCTCTTTCCTTGCTGTCTGGATTTTAAAATTAGGTTTGTTAGTTAATTAAATGCTACAAATCACATCTTTTAAATTTCTTTTAATTTCTTCAAGGTTTTGAAACAATAACATTTGCTTTGGCAAATTAATGAAAATGAATGGTACGTAATAAGCCTGTTTCTTTGTCGATATATGTTGTTACATTTTGATATTTTAAATATAGTCATAATTTGTATAGGTATTGATATAGTAAATTTTTATTACGAAATCATTATCGTCTCGTAACTGTTTAATCTTTAATATTTTATTTTCCTTATACACCTCTGCATTTTATTTATAAACTTTTCTGAAAAACATTTTCACTTTTTATTTGGCAATTTATGTAATCTATGTATGAAATATTGTGATGTAAACCCATATAATTCAATTTCATACTATAGAAAACTAGCAATCCATGCCTCGTATACAATCATTTTATTTTTTACATTCATCATATTCCTAGCTTCATGCAATCTTGGTATAATTTTAAGCAAGTTACTTATTAAATTAGTAATATGTTGTTTAAAGTTCCAGTGTGAAATATTATGACCTCCTAAGTACTTTGATTATTGTTTAAGTTATGTCTTTTTACATGTATCTTATCTGTAAAGATGTGTTTTCACATTTCATGAAGTATCAGTTTTCAGAATGATTTCTTATATGTTTCCATTGAACATTTTTTATTTTAGGTAATATTATGTTTATTTGCACTGTTTATCTTCTCTGATATAAAATTCTTTCTCCATAACCCGCCCGTTTAACATGTCAAAATCATATTTTAAGTTATTTATCATATCCTCATATTTATAGGGGCAAAGCAAGGCTGGAGGCCGAGTGGAGTTCCGTTTATGAATACATTCAAATGCGACCTTTGTGACCACTTCATCATGTAATCACTGCATCAATTAAAACCAGATTTTGGACAGTGCTAGCGGTAAACCAAGAGACGGTTTGTAAAAAAAATCTGGAATCAAACATGTTAGCGGCCTTTCCTTGATTGATTTGTTATAACTACTTTCCAAGGCTGAACCTTTTTGAAACTTGGTGCCTTCCTTATACCAGTTTTGATTTTAGGTAGATTACTAATACTGCACATGCTCATTTCACGGAATGTTTGAGCATTCTGAATTTGAAAATAAATGTTTGGAAAAGGGAAGCAGGAAACCCAACCAAAAAGCAAAGAAAGTGGGAACCTGCTCTATTATGTCGACAGTGGATGTGAAGGTTTCTTAATTTGTTTGTTTGTTTGATTCTGGGTTTCTTTGTTTGTTGGTTTTAATTGATGCATTTTTCAATAACGACTCTCAAATTAAAACCTGATTATACACATTGATAGCGGTACACCAAGAGGTGGTTTGTAAAAAAAATCGGATTTGTTGTTGAGAAACAAAGCCATCCTGCACTACGAAAGCAAATGGACAAAGAAATAAGATGCATACATCAACTGAAAATATGAGCCACAATGCAGTCTCCTATGCATTCTCAAACAATTGCCTGTGCCCTATGGCCAGTGACTCATTTATTCGTTCGTTTGTTTGTGTGTTTGTTTGTTTGATTATTTGTTTGTTTGTTGATTTGTTAGTTAGTTGGTTGGTTGGTTTCTTTGGTGGTTTGTTGGTTTATTTGTTAGATGGTTTATGGCCTGGTTTCTTTGCTTCGCTCCATTTTCTCGACAGTCTAACCTGATGATTTCCTAGTACTTTATTGAATCAGCATTGTATCATCAGCAAATAGGCAAATTATTGTTTTTAGCAGTGCAATCACGTATATCATATGCGTATATGAATAACTAGGACCGTCGTCATTTTTGCTGTCAACATAATGGAGCGGGCTCCGCCTTCATTAATGTTTGGGTAAAAAGGGTCGGTCATTGAAAGTAGTTAAACGGGAGTGAATGCCAATGGACTCGAAGTGGCAAACTATATACGGATGCAAACCTATATCAGGCAGTCTGACATTTAAGTCCAAAAGGCAATGTAAATAGGTTTGCATCCATATTTAGTTTCATAGCAGTGACATCATTCCACCAGGCAAAGGCAGCCAAGGTTGCTAGCTGTTTAGCTGGAGAGTATCATGAGAAAGTTATTGATGCATCTTTTTCTCTATGAATGTGGATACCCATCCTTTAACTTTTAGTTTTTCTTTATCCCTGCACCTTTCCCTTACATTTTCCACAGTTCGAATTTCAGCCGCGTTGGGATTTACTCCTGAGGCTGGGTCGAACCCCTTTTTTTCTACACTAGCCGATCATTAAATGAAACTAGTCGAATGCTGACCCGATTACCGAAACCAAACCCCCTAATAAAATTAAAAGTTTGTCTTGTAATTTCTAAACAATCAGAGAGAGCTGGTTGGGGTTTGGACCATTGGAAAGGTGGTTTAAAAACGTTGAAAATGGTGTATTCAAACATCAAAATTCGTAGAAGAAATGTGAAAATATCTTCAATTTGGTTTGGTCTTCAAATTTTATTAGGGGGTCTTGGCCCATAGCCATACACCCAACACAACGTTACTCACAACTATCATCAACAATCAATCTTTTAACAATAATATGTCTTTAACACTTGGAAATGGGTTCGCTGTCTCATTGTTGTTTGGATTTTGGCTCTTGCTATTGGTCCATTTTGTCACCTGATGGTGTGCCAACCCCTTGTCCGATTCCGGATTTTTTTTGATAAGCCTTGTCCAGACTCCCGAGCTACTGCATGCACAGATAGTTTGGTTTGGTTTGGATAGTTCATGTGATTTTTTGCGTGATGCATGGTCTAAGATTACATTGGAGTGTCTTCATAGTGGAGCTACGCTCCAATAATAGCGGTCCCAATACTGAACGTTGGGGCTCCATTTTTTACTTAGTTCAGTTCATCATAATCATTCCTAATTTTCGCTGTAACCTTTTTGTTATTTACATAACTTTTTATTAAATTGTTTATTTTACCCCTTAATTCTAAGGATTCACATTGTTTTAATAGAATTTTCTGGTCAAACGCATCAAATGCTTTCTGAACATCAATCAATATTGCACCTACATATTTGTCTTCATTTAGTGTTTTGCTATTGTACTATTTTGTTTTGTAAAAAAACGTTAGTTGTTTCTACAAATTCTCTAATTGTATTTGCAAAAAAACGACTCAGTTAATTTATAAATAATTAACAGCAACGATTTTGGCCTGTAAATATCGTAATCCAATTTATTTCCATTCTTATAATTAGGTCTTAACACTTGTGTTTTCAGTAATGCTGGTCAATCAGGACAATACCCCCTGGGCAATTTCCCTCAAACATTTCCCCCGTGTAATTACCTCCTGGACAATTCCCCCGAGACAATATCCCCCCTAGGAAAATTCCCCCTAGGACAAAACCCCGCGAAAAATGTTGAAAAAAAATACTTTCAAGATTATCTAAAGTACTATACGTGCAATCAAAAGTTCAGGTTCATTAATTCTCCCCAGTATAAACTGTTATGTGTAACCCAGAACAAACGATTCAGTAGAAGGTTGGCGCAGAAGTTTTCAGTCTAACGTTGGAAGTAGCCACCCGAATATTTGGAGATTTATCAAATGCAATAAATGTGAACAAGTACTGCAGCAAGTACTCCTGATGCAAGCTCTTGCCGGTCTCAATTCTCAGCCAGGAAAGAAAACGTATGCGGCTATTGCTCACTGTGGTACATGTTTATTAAAGTAATATCTATCATAATTGGAATTTGGTAATTGATTAATTCCATTTATATTAGGGGCTAAATAGAAGCATGCTACTTGACTATTTGCGAGGAATTGCACATAACCAAGGTTTTTAGATAATCTTGAAAATAGGCTATATTTTTTCCTTTTGTGGAATTTTACTTTTTTATCTTTTTAGTCTACCTCTACGACGATATTATACTGGTAAGAAATAAATTTTTCAATAGCACATTCAGTACTTTATTATATTAATTAGGGGAATTAGCAAATCTTGAATGGATTTTTATTTTATTATTTTATGTTATTGTCCAGTGGGGGGGGGGGGAGTTGTCCAAGCCGGAATTGCCCTAGACTTCTCACAATATATCATTTTATTAATAAGTTTACATACAAAAGCTACTGTGTTTTCTTTAGTTTGTTTAAAGAGGTCTGTTGTAAACCTATCTCTTTTGGTAGCAGTGGTTTCTTTTAGTTCAGTGATAATAATAATAATAATAATTTTATTGCATGACATTGCTCGAAGTTTCAATGAAACTTGTGTGAGCTACAATAACTTACATAAATAATAAATTAACACATTAGTACGAAATTAACACATTAGTACAAAAAAACAAAAAAACAGATAAATATTTTTCTTAGACATTTTATAAATCATTTCCTTCATTTCTCTTCATATTTTCAATAGATATCATTTTATACTTTTATACTTTTCTGCTAATAAATCTTTTAACCTAGTTTTAAGTTTGATAATACTTTCACATGATAACATGTCACTGTTTAGTTTATTGAAAATGTCACGTACATAAAACGATCTATTTCTTACTCCATAACAATTATTCCATTCTGGCAATTTAAAATTTTTGGATGTCTTTTTTTTTAATCTTTCGCTTTTTGTATCGTGGAGATCTTTATGTGTATTACTGTAATAATTTTTTAATATAATTATATAATCTCTCAAATCTTCTATTTTTAGTAGTTTATTTTTATAGTAAATCTCATCTGTATATTCATTTTCTTGTCCAAACAATACCTTAACTATCTTATTTTGAAGTTTCTGCAGTCTTATTAAAATATATTTTGTTGCGAAACCATATATTTCAATACCGTATCTTATACTACTTTCTACCCATGCAT
The DNA here is from genome assembly GCA_023313725.1 of Lithobius niger. Classification (NCBI taxonomy): domain Eukaryota; kingdom Metazoa; phylum Arthropoda; class Chilopoda; order Lithobiomorpha; family Lithobiidae; genus Lithobius; species Lithobius niger. Next base: position 5,768 of record JAHWFP010244166.1, read on the forward strand.
CGTATAACATTTTTTTTTATTTTACCTATTTAGTATGTTTTTTACTTTATGTAAGATAGGTAATTTCTGTCTTAGTTTAATTATTAAGTTAGTTATATGTTCTTTAAAGTCCCATTTGTCATCTATATACATTCCTAAATATTTTGTTTTTTTTTAATTTCAGTAATCTTACATGTAGAATGGCAGATTTGGTTCTTTAAATTTGTTTGCAGTCCTGTACAATTTCCAGAGTGATTTACTATATTGTTTAATTGGTGGTTTTTCATTTTTGGCACCGCAATATCTAAATATATTGTTTTTTTTTCGCTTATGTATAATTCGTTTTCTATTAGCCATCCATTTATCATATTAAAATCGTTTTGTAAATTTCTTAACATATCATGGTAATTATAATTTATGGAGATTAGTATGGTATCATCTGCAAACATATATATTGATGTATTTTTCGTATAATCTTCTATATCATTTACATATATTAAGAACAGAAGTGGGCCTAAGACAGATCCTTGAGGGACACCAAAGTTAATATTTCTGTAATCACTATATTCATTACTTATTTTTAATGTTGCTTTTCTGTTTGTCAAGTAACTTTTTAATATTTCTAAAATCTTTCCTCTTAGTCCTAAAATTTCACATTTTTTAATTAGCTTTACATGATTAAACGTATCAAATGCTTTTTGTAAGTCAATCAGTATTGTTCCCACATATTTCTTCTCATTTAATGCTTTTGTTATTATATCATTTACTTGTATTAATAGCTCAGTTGTATTTTTATTTTTCATATATCCATATTGAACATTGCTTAATAATTTAAAATTTTCTAAATATTCTCGTATCCTATTTGAAAAGTATGTTTCTATTATTTTATCTATTATTGATAATAATGAGATTGGTCTATAGTTATCTTTATTTGTTTGATCTCCTTTTTTATATATTGGTCTTAAAACTTGTATTTTTAATTTGTCAGGCCATATTTCTTTATCTATCATACAATTTATGAGTAAGCATATCATCCTTGCTGTATAGTCCTTTGATTGTTTAAAGTTGGTTGTGTTAAAGCCATCTATTCCCGTTGCATTTGTATTTTTTAATTTTTCTATAATCATTATTATTTCTTCTTGTGTTGGTTCTCTCACATACATCGAATTTTTATTTTGTCTTACCTTTTTAAGTTTATTCTTTTTACACACTGTTTTATAGTACTCACTTTGTTTGTATATGTTTATTTTTGTTTTAGCTTTATTTCTTAATTCTGGTACTTGATTTCCAAAGTTATCATTAAATTCATTTGTAAGCGTTTGTAAGTTTATTCCTTTAAAAGTTTTCAATAATGTTTTATCAGTATCGTTATTATATTTGCGTTTTCCACCAATCGCTTTAATTATTTCCCATAATTTTTTGTTATCTTTTCCAGCTCTTTCTATTTTTGTTTTATAGTAATTTTGTTTACATTTTTTTTATTTCCAAGTTTATTACTGATTTCAATTCATTGTATTGTTTTAATTTTTCGGAATTACTATTCTCTTTGTTACTTGTTAGAACTTTCCACATCTTATTTTTCTTATCTATCAATTCAACTAATTCTTGTGTAATCCAATCTTTTCTTCCTGTTTTTATTTTCATTTTTGATTTGTTTCCTGTTTGGGTATTCCTTTTTTAAAATTATTTTCATATATAGTTTTTATTTCTCTATAAATTTTATACATTTCATTTGGACAATTTATTTCTTTTAATTCTTCCTAATTTTTCTGTTGAAGGTTCTTGATTATTTTATTTTGGTTGTATTTAATTTTTATTTCCTCTTCACAATTTCCTTTATTTTCATTTATATTATGAATCCCTTCTCTTTTCCATATCCAACATGTCGTAAAATAGGATCTGCAATTTTAATTTGTATTATAGGCTACCACCCTGTGCTTCATAGTTTCTTTTGTTTAATTTTACGAAAATGTGATCAATGCATGATTTCTGTAGTATTATATGATTACCTTTTGTTACAAATTCTTCTCTTGTTGGTGATTCTATCATTTTTTCAAAACCTTGACATGCCATCATATTTTCGTATTTATCGATACTTGTTTGGTCATATTTGTCTCCTGTACATTCCTCATATCTTAAAATATCAATATTTAAATCTCCTACTAATACAATATTTTCTTTATCTTTATCCTTACTTTTAGTTTTTATAACCTTTTTTAATTCTTTAATAAATTTTGTTTTATTTGTTTCTGGTCTCCTGTACACAGCAATTATTTTATACCTGTGCATATCCTTTATTACTGTTAATTCAAGACCGTCATTGTTTTCCATTTTAAGATAATTTATATTTTTTTCATCAATCATTAGATTATTTTTAACATACACTTTTAGTCCACCACCTCTTTTTGTTTCTTCCCTGGTTATACTATAATTTTTATAACCATCTAATTCATAATTTTCAATTTCATTTTTTTAAATATTTATCGCTGTCAGTGCAATGACATCCCATGTTATTTTTGTTTCTCTCAAGTTCAGTTGCAGTAAATCCCAATACTTCCCAATACTTCTAATATTTACACTAATAATTTTCAAATTATTGTTGTTTTTTACATCACTTAATACTTTTCTTGTAGTTTCTTCATGAGTTGAAAAGATTTCATTTTTGTACTTATTCTCCATTTTTATGCTTTGTAAATCCTCTTCTTGTTTTATCTTCTTTACTTCTGTTGTTTTTTTATCCTTTCGCATCAATATTTTTCCTCTGGAAAACCAAACGTATTTGTATCCATTGTTTTTTGCGAAATCTTTTGTTTTCCAGAATAAGTCCTTAAAATATGGCGTCATATTTTCGTTTAAGTAGACACGTCCTTTGTCTCCATTTCTAAATATATTGTCATTTGTCACTATTCTTTTTTTTTTCTAACCAACAATCTCTGTATTCCCTACTTATGAACTGAATGATAATCACACTCTTCTTGTTTCTATTTTTGTTCGGAATCCTATGGGCTGTTTCAATTTGTTGTGGATTGTAATTTAAGATATTAAAGTTCTGAGCCACTTTTTGTACAACAGTAGCAAAAAAAGTGTTATACTGAAACAAGCTCCGGCTCCACTTACGTATTCCGGTCACGTACGAGGGGGGGTCATAGGTCAAGGTCACCGAAAGAGTTGTATGAACGATAGTTATCTTTCAGTTTGTAACACTGTGTAGGTTGTGTCAGAGTGGCCGAGTGGTCTAAGGCATCAGATACAAGTTCTGATTCTCAAATGATCTGATCCTCAAATGAGGGCGTGAGTTCGAATCTCACCTCTGACACATCTTTTAAACTTTTTTAGTCTATGTGTTATGTTTAACTCATTTCAATTTTGTAAGAATAAACTGGATGGAATAATATTTCAACATTAAATATCACGTAAACAGTAAATAAAAGCAACAAATAAACGACAAAAACATGAATATAAATACAATCAATATTTATTCTTATTTTACATATGTTTCAATGCTTCTTTAAAAAAACGATCGGTAAGCTGATTGTTACAATCGAATCCACGACCACATCCAGTACCATGGAGAGCTGTTTCAGGGAAAATATTCGCTAGTTCAGATAAGGCATTTGTTCCACTTGGATAGCGCCTTATGAAGGGACAGTTTGGGTTTAGTGTCTTGTGATACAGTGTAGGTTTATCAGTTATACTCCACGAAAAAAATTTCCAATCACAATAGGAACAAACAACACAATCGTTGTCATCTCGTGTTGCACGGAAAAATCCTGCTTTAGCCATGTTGTGCGCTGATTGTTCACCGTCCATACACCAATTATCAACAAAAGTCTTTTCTCGTCCAGTAGTGGTGAACAGATTCATAGAATCCGTGCTGTACATCAAACCGCTCCTCATTGTTCGAGCATGTGTAACTGAATACAACACTGTAGGGTGATGTATTCTTTATTATAACGTACTGTAGTGTCCGTAAGGTAATGTAAGAATGCCGCAGGGTAAGATGAATCTCTTGTCATCGTAAGCTGAGTTTTCTTTGTTCGATGGTAAACAACAAGTGATCATAACTTCTAATGTTTGTCATTGAATAAGAAAAGCATTGACGTTCATGTAGACAACGTAAGTAATCATTGCTAGTTACGTGGTTCCGTAAAACAGATTTCTTTATCCCCTTTCCAACCTTCTTTAATGTTCTGTTATACTCGATCATATACATTTTTGATTTCAATCCAACAAATCTAGAAATTGGTATAGATGCAGTTTCATCTTTCATTTTTCCAGGAACTTTTTTATTTTCGTTGGAAAATAAAAAATGATTTGTTGGGTAATTGCTCGTGTCAAACAAGTGATGCGATTCAGCCATGTCTCGATACAAATCATCTGTAAATACATGATAGATGAATGAATCGGTATCTGTTGTTAATAATTTACAATTATCACCATATTTTGGAATGATGTAATCGTAATGGAATTCAAACATAGACAATTTAGATAGGTCTAACACAGCAAATCCTAAGTGAACTGGCTTGTTTAATATTACTTTTAACCTTTGCAGTCTAAACAAACCTAATTTGTCAGTTAATGGATTGAAGTATGTGACCGATGGTTTGGCTAATAATTTTCTTGTTCTAGCTAAAGTTGTTGTCAATTTGATCGAGACATGTTTACGCACGTTCTCCAGACTCTTTCCATAAATACTGTTGTTCGCCAGTTTAAAATTATCTCGTTCAAATTCAGTTGCAGCCTGCTGTCGTTTTTCAGTGTTAAATTCGATAAACGGTTTCAACCAAGCTTTTTGTTTGAAAGTCACGACTCTGTGTATTTTCTTAAGCACCAAACCGTGTGAGAGATAGAATTGTAAGTTTTTGTAGTGACAAACGTAGTTTTTCCGGGGGAAAAAGTGTGAAACTAATTTTTTTGAAGAATTTGGTAATTTAAATAGTGCATGCAGTTCTTTGTTGTAAGGTGACAACATTTCGTAAGTTATTGTCAGATTTTCCGGTGCTAAGGGATAATCCGAATGTTTATCGTGTAAATATTCCGGATAATTCAAATCTACCTCTAAAATATATCCAGTATCATTTTCGGGTATATTAGTCACGTCGAGCGTAGCTATTTCTGCAGTCATTAACCAACGAAAACCTGAGTATGGTAAGGCTTGCATCAAGCAAAAACCGTACAAATTATTTTTATCCAAATACTCTATGTATGACGTAGTTGTATCGGGGTTATAATTTGACAGGTAAGGATTGTTAGCTTCTGCGTAACGATTTGATACTGTGGAGACACCACCACGTACCCCACGTTCGAACATCATGTACATATCGATATCTGTTATTAACTCGAGTTTTTCACCGGTTAACTTCAAAGCTGCATCCCAAGACAAACCTGGAAGACTAAAGTAATGGACAGGGTCTAGTCCATAATATTTCAAGCACATGGTACGATAAGCCTGAAAAATGTCACTCAGGAGCACCGCATCAGTTAATAAATAGTAATCGTGAGAATCACCTAATGTTTGACAATTCAGCAAATTCCACACGTGTTGTGCGTAGGCATATTCTTCATCCGTGATGTCACTGCCTGTTAATGTAGAATAAAATGACTCCTTCGGTGGAAGTTGATGTTCGTCAAACTTGGAAAATGAATCAAAATACTCGTATGGATATTGTCCCTTGCGGGTGAGATCTTTGTATGTAACAGGAAAAATGGTTTTCATTAAAGGAAATTCTGACACAGTTTTAACTAATGTGTCCAACGAGGCAGACAGGAACTGATACGAGTCTAAAAATAATAAATTTCTCACTTTTAAGGATAGATACCGTTCGGTGTTCTTTGGAATAATTCTCACAGATTTGTCACCAAAATATGACAAAGCGCGTACAATTAGATGTAAATCGTAGGAACTCAGGTTATGAAATAGAATTGGTAGTGTCGATTTATATTTATACAACAAATTACAACGGTGATGTGTCGCTCCTCTGTATAAGCCAGAAATATGATCGTGGTCACGTACACGTATATCGTGAAAACTAAATGCTCTATTGCAAATATAACAATCTGTAGCCGCTCTGAAACACCTTTCATCATCGCTCGTGTAAACCATAGGAGCAATTACAGATAATTTAGATACAATTTCTGCCTGAACAATTAAAAGACATTCAAACAGTTTTTCCACACAATCTTCTCCCCTATACACCTTATATGAATGAACTTGGCCATTGTTATCAACAACGATGTAAGCAAATCCGCAGGGTACATGCGTTTCTAATTTTTGAACATATGAAGAATTAGGATCAGGTTGACAAGTACTGTGTTTAGGTAATACACATTCAAAGTCTGCATATACAACATAAGGCGCTGGTAATTGCTTATCGTGATGGCTGAATTGCATCGTATCTTTATCGGGCATTTCTAGTCTTTGCAATTTGTTTTGTTTGCAAAGTAGTTCATGTTCTTGTAATTTTTCTTTAGTATGTAAAGGACAAATACAGTACTGACAAACGTATCGGGTCGTATTACTGTGGGTGAGTCGATTAAAATTTCTAATCAAACAGTAATGCTTATTATCTAACAATAACAACCTAACAACCCGATCTGATTCTAAATTGCTAATACGCAATGGGAAAATAGATTTGTTCTCATAACCATAAACGCTAACTGCGATGTTATTTTGTTTTTCAAAACGATTTACTTCAGCGAGTGGTGT
>JAHWFP010244168.1:3614-14420 GCA_023313725.1 Lithobius niger
CCTTCAATAGTTACGATGCCTAACGTCGTAGTTTATTTTAATAGGCCTAAAAATCACGTTGTTATGAGTTGAAAACTCACTTGCACATTCAAAGCCAGGCCTCTAAGTTTTCAAGTCGGCAATTCCCTTTGTCAATTCGAATCCAGCCAACCAAAACACTACTTCAATTCCGTCAGCCAGTCAGAGCGCTCAAGCTACCCCGGTCGTCCGCGCTGCTACTCCAACTTCCGGTAGTGACAGCTCGGCCGATTTGGGTCAGTCTCTCCTCCTCCAGATGTCCGACTCTCTTCCCCGCACACCCCCTCCGAAGCTATCCTCGGCGTCCGCGCCGACTTCCGGTAATGAGTATATAACCCCAAACCCAGAGACACTCGTTAGCACAGCACAGCTCAAGGATTCTCAAAGCTAGAGGTCGCTACGCCGGTCGGGAGTGGAGATGCCGCGGTCCGATTGTTGCCATGCCGGGCAAAGGTAGTGGTTCGTATCGTACTTAGTTTAACTTTAAAAGTTTATTTTTTGGACTTTACGTCAAAATTTATAGTTTAAACTTAACTAAACCTCGTAGCTTTAGAAAGTAAATTTATGGAGTGTCAAGCCAAACGGCATTTCGGACGTTGGCAGCCATAATTTAAGGGTTCACGGTCCCTTACTAAAAACCAGCTTTCATTATTTTGTTTCTTTAAACGCAGTTTAATGTAAACAGGGACGGTTTGATCTTCGTGGAAGGTTGCTTTGATTAAACGCTCGGATCCACTTTATAAGTAGCCGCGGCTCTATAATTTAAGGAGTTGACTTATCAACAGCAACTCTGGGAGGTTTAATGCTTAGTTAATTCACGGTTGAAACAAAACTGTTATTTCGGTCTACTATTACTAGACAGCTGAGGCTGTTCGTAATTTAGAGGGCTCTTTTGCGAAATCCCCTTGTGCCTATACAAATCACCTTTTTTCTACTTGAAAATGTTTTAACTGAACATCGTGTTTGTTCTAGTGTTGAATTTTATTGTAAATTCCCCGTGTTATTTATAAACTAATCCAGTTGTAAATTTGCCAAATGTAAATGTAAAGTGCGATATTTTTATTCATGTTTGTTTAAAATAAAAACCAGGAGTTTTTCTTAAACGTCCGTCAGTTTATTCGCTCGTTGTTCGCTAGAAGTTAACTTGTAAGACAATTCTCTTAAACTTAGCTTAGCTAGCCTAATTTTCCCACCTTGGTGGCAGCGTTACCGCTTATTATTACAGTTAGCCTACAATATTAGGACATGTGTAGCTCCATTCCCTACGCCGGGACTGTAGCTGTTGTGCTTATTTGAAACAAAAAGTACCCGAAAGTAATAGTAAGAAGATCCAGTTACACCAGGCGAGCGGCGATGTTACAAGCACCTACTCCGTCGTAGCATCCGCCGTTACAACATATGGTAGCGTTTCTGGGGGTAAAAGAATATAAATAAAGTATAAATGCGGTTAAATAAACTAGCTTAGTTGAATGCTATAACGCATTAAGTTACTGGAAACATTTAACGTTTAACATTTTAAAAGTTAAATTCGATCGTTGTAGAAATTTTTCATATGGATTGCGGCCGACAAACACAATAAAAAATATCACACTTCAAATTGGTTGTCTGTATAAATCCTGTTACAATAAAGCTAGTATATTCGGGCTTTTTGCCCTAAAAAGAAAAGAGATAAAATGAGAATACAAAAATACAGAGTTTCATAATGGCGGCCATGACGAAAGTGCGATGGGGTCGGTATTGGTCAATCTTCAAATGTAGTTTTATGGTTCTTCCTGGTGGAAAGTACGGATTTGGACTTCCCCAAGAGTCTTGTATTTGGACAGGCTATTAAACGTTGAAGAGTTTGTGGAAATCGGACCATTATTGCCAGATATGCTTCGGCGAGGCATTTGGGTGCCTCGAGAAAAAAAAATTTCATTTTTGAAAAACAGGCGTTTTTTGGTGGCGCTCGTTTACACAGTCCACCCGTGCATGTTTCCTCCATTACCTTGTACCTCGAACGATTGTGCAAGACTAACCGCCAATTTATCCATGACAAGTGAGGTCAAATTAGAACTTTTATCTGCCCATTTAGATAAACCTGTAACTACGGGTAATTGCACCGATAACTCATCCCTGGTTCATACTGATGTGCTACACAAAAACATTACGCTGCGACGAGGGAAAAACCACAAACATGGAAAGAAAAAAGTCGTCCCAGTTTCAAGCTTGGTATCACCAAATGAACGTCAAACCAGTGCCCAGGCTGACCCTACACCAAACGTTACATCACTAGACAATCTTAAGAACTCTGCTCACGCTCTCCATGGTGAACTCAATGATGGGGGCCTCTCAAGTGCTCACCAATCTCCGCCGCCGCTCCCACACGAAACCGGCGACTCAACTACCAAGTGGATGGGACCAACTGCAATTGTAGGTGACTCATGTACATTCACTGAGGGGAGGGAACCATCCCAAAACAAAAACTTGGACCTTGCCTGGTGCCAAAGTTCAGGACCTTTACTCCATTCTTCCTGAAATTCTTACTGATAGTGATCCGAATTCTTCATTCATAGCAGGGCCGTAGGAAGCAAATTTAAAGTGGTACGGCGCAACGAAATCAGGTAGGGGAACTGGGGGAGTGCTGTAACTCCCCCAGCAGGCGCCGGAAGCTGTAGCAAATTCTGGTAGTGCAGTCTCTTATGTGGCTTCTGTAGACCATGTTTTGAATGAATTTTTAAGGTTTCTTGTTTAGTTAAAATATGGTTGACATTAACGAAGCACACCCCTTATGTATGCAGGTGATACTACTTCTTCGGTCATTAATGACTTAACAAAACTTACTTTTGAGAAAGTTGCAGTCGGTTGGCTGCTGTGTTGGGCTTTCTCCAACGTTTGGTGTATATCTTTTGCTGAAGCTTGCTTTGGATTGGTGTTAAAAGTCAATTAAAAGGAAATACCTTCACACTATATTCGAGCATCCTGCGCAAAATAACTTTTGCAACATTTACAGTGAATGAAAATGTTAGAGTGAATGAAACAAAACAGTTTCTCACGAGGGTGAAAATAGAAAAATGAATGCCTTTGCAACATTTACGGGTTTCTGAAGTAATGTTGCAAAACTGAGCCATATAGGAAAGCCACCGGGAGGAATGTAGCGCTTTAAGTATAAAATACAGATATAATCCTTAAAATACTTAATGCTCTAACGGATCAGATACAAACAATGATATGTAAGCCACTAGCGTCGCACTAATACGTGCAAAAGAATCGTCAGCATCCCCAAAAACATGGTGTAGCTTTTTTTACACGTATTAGTGCGATGCTGTAGGATTTGCATGTTTTTTTCTTGTCCTTTAGATTATGACGATTTTTTTAAGGCTTACGAAGCCAGAGCATCTTTTACGACACTGATTGCTTACATGTCTGTTCCTTGTATGGTTCCCTTACAGCGTTAAGGTTTTTTTTTTATTAACGCTTACATAAGCGGGGTTTATTTTCCTTGGAGATATTTCAGGTAAATTAAATGACTAGAAATCTGACACGAGATAATCGCGATATGACATAATTGATATGAACGCTTTTTGATGCAAATCAGTCACAATAAAACAGCGGTCAAAATGCTTTGGTCTTTGTCATTACCTACATTTTAAGCTCTAAAAATTGAAAATCGGTTTATTGGTCGATCTCCAGGCTGTGTAAAGGCATGAGGCCTAAAATTCCTGTCGATTGGTTAGGAAACCCGACACCAACCATCAACAACTCGGGGACACCTTTTTTTTTTCCTTAGCGCCGAAAAGCGCTAGGCCTATTTTTCACTTCCAAGTTTAAAAATTCGTATCTCCCAAGAAAATGGACTTCATCGACTCTGGTTTACAGCTCTTAATAAACCTGAACTTTATCTAACATCTTGTGAAAACAGAACTTGAAATTTCACCATACTTTGGTCTACAGCTTCATTTGAAAAAGTGCTCAAACTGAGCGCCGACGCACGCAATCTCCGTCGCCATTTTCTACAAACATGTAAATATTTATTTGCATTTCTCGAATTTATTTCTAGGCATAAAGCCGACTAGCTTAGTGCTGTGCTAGTTTACATGTTTATTACGTCTTCAATGTTTTTATTTTACTAAGGTGACGATTTTAGCAACTATGAAAACTTTGACTACACTAGCGTTATTATCTGCGGCTGCAATAATACATTTAACTTTTATGCGTTAGCCTATAGCATTTTAAAACACAAGCTGGTTTATTTAATCTTTTGCCTAGGCTTTTATGAAAGCATTATTTAACGTAATTTTTTCTCATGAACCCTACTTTGTTCAATATGGCAAAACAACTACGATTATTTTACCGGACATTTTCAGTGAGTATCTTGTATTTTTATTTCAGGGCTCCGACCATAGTGATCTCAATTCCGAATGCACAGTAAAGCCTTTGCCTTCAATTAATAAGCGTTTATTTTTACTTTGAGCATCAAACTTCGTTGGGCCCCCCCCCCCTTCCTGCAATAGTGGGAAGGCCTAACATTGTGGTTTTTATAAAAAAAAATGTATAGGCCTATTTCACGTTGTTATGAGTTTAACTCAATGCACTACTCAAGCTACTGCCTCTAAAAACACCCAAAGTCGGCAAATCCCTTTGCCATCCAAGCTCCTTCCAATCCGAACGCAGTATTTTTTCCCCCCACCAGTGCAAAGCTAGCCTAGCCGTCCGCGCTGTCATGGCCGACTTCCGGTAGTGCCAGCTCGGCCGGTTTTGGTCAGTCACTCCTCCTCCAAAGCGACCCCTCTACCTCACACCCCCCCTCCGTCGCTCTCCTACAGTTCCGCGGTTTCCCTCCTACCTGCAGACAGGCAGCAGGTATATAACCAGACCAGGAGAGAATTTCGTATGCATAGCATAGCTCAAGGACTCAGGCTAGAGGTCACTACGGCGGTCGGAGCAGAGATGTCCAGTCCGAATGTTGCCATGCCGGGCAAGGTAGTGGTTCAAAGGGTAACTAGTTTATTAGAATTTAATTTTTAGAACAGAATTTCTAAATTTTTAGTCTTAGACATAAACTAACTTCTAGACTTTGAGGGAATTTGTGGGTAGCCAAACGCAATCGGCATTTTGGTTTAGGGCACCCATGATTTAAGGGTTTAAGGTCCCCTTCCTAAAAACCGGCTTTGTTTTCTTTGTTTATGGACTCAGTGTCCATTAAATAATCTAAGATCACCGAGATCTCGCATGTGTTATTGTTGAAGCAGGAGTTTTCAAAAAGGTAGTTTTCCTTGTAACACTAATCTTGATTCAGTGTGATTGATTGATTGACTTTAGTGCAAGAGTTGCTAAAGCTTTCAACGACTATTTTACATTCTGCAAGGGTCATGTTTGTAACTTAGAGAGTTGCGATAACTCAAACCGACTTTTTCTAGTCCAAACTGTAATGTGAACTTTAACTTTAAGTTCAGTGTTGATTTAATTGTAAATCGTGTGCTTTTAATTGTAAAGCCCCAGTTTTATTTTTGTAACCAACTAGTTACTCCGTGTGTATAAATCTTGTCATGTTTTATTAAAACAGAAAAGAAAGTTGTGTTGAACAACCAATTTTGACTTCGAGTCCGATTTAATTTGCAAGGGTTATTTTAATTACAAATCAATTTTTATTCTAACTCCGAAGTAGGCAATTAAATCAACTACCCATCGTGGTGGCAGTAAACCGTGATAGATAGGTCATAAAAGTTTAGTTAGGACGTTGACGCTCTTCTCCTAACCGTGCAGTAGACACGCTATGCTGTTTTCACAAAGTAAAAACCGCCACTTATGATTTACTCTACGATTACCACATGTACGCCAGATGTCGGTGCTATAGACAGTAGGCACCTCAAGACCCTGTAAGCGCCGCTACAGCTGAAAGCAAAATTGTTGTCATTAAAATATTTAATGCAGTGATGTAGTTATGACACGACCCCGAATACCAAATTCCGTTCGTCTATGTAAATTCTGGGGAACTATATAGGGTTTCCAAGTTTGACATTTAATGTAGAAGTTCGAGATGAGACTTAAATATCCAATTGGTAGCACCATGTTTTGAAAAGTCTATTTTACTTCTTTTTCCCCAAACCTCTTTCTCCAGGTCAAGCTCATTGTCCTTCGTAGGGTACGGGAAGTTTTGTTCAGTTCATAACTAGAGGGACAGACTGTTGTCATCAAAGCGCGGCAGAAAAGCCTTATAGGGCAGCTTCAAAGGATTGACAACAGCAGCCGCATTTTATGTGTTTGGATATGCGGTATTTTAAAACTACCACGTGCCGAAAAGTGGCCATGATTCATAGTGTGTGCTGGTTCAAACAACTTACCTTCTGAACCTCCAAACCGAATTGTGCTCCAACTGGCTGATTTTATAGACTCTATCCGTACTGCAAGACCATCAGCCAGGATCTCTTTAATTGGTCTTTTCCCACGACTAGCAAAACGGCATCGGGAGGTTGACAAATACATCGCCCATACCAACATTCTGCTTCGAAAAATGTGTGTGGATAGAAACTTCACATTTGTGTCACTTGATAGCGAAATCTGTGCTGACCACACACTCATGGCATGTGACGGCCTTCACTTGACAAGCCGAGGAAAATAAATACTGCAGTACAAACTGTTACATCTACACACACCATCGGAAAACACAAAAATTTAGTTGGGAGTACTCCCATTGTGGTAAATGATCCCAATTTACCCAACCCCTGCTAGTGGGGGATCTGTATTGTATCTCACTGCATGCTAGAAGTCTGGTTCGCAATATGGGTAGTTTTAGAGCGCTCATATTGAGTGATATTTACGATCTGGTATTTGTTGTGGAATCCTGGTTACATGCCGGAATTACTGATGAAATGATAGTGGGGAAATGTAAGTACGGTGTGGTGCGGCAGGACCGTGGATCACGTGGTGGTGGGCTACTGATTTTACATCGGTCAGACATTTCGGTGGCAGTCGACTCGGTGGCCCAAGGCGTTGAGGGAATTTCTATTGTTTTACCTTCCAAAAAAATCAACTTTGTTCTCTGCTATTTGCCCGATAGCTATGTTGACTCGATTATTGCTCTACTTGGTGAGTTCATCGTAAACTCGTTCAAACTTAATTACTCAAATATCCTGTTGGGTGACTTTAATTTATCGACTGTTGATTGGTCAAGTGTTTCAGCAAGCGATAACCATCATCGTTTCTTCCTTGAGCTGATTGCACCCCTTTGCTTGCGCCAGTTGGTTGATGCTCCTACACATGGGCCTAACATTCTTGACTTGGTACTCTCCCAGGATGAACGCTTGATTTACGATCTATCTGTGGTAGACCATCTGGGGAACAGTGACCATAATATGGTTACCTTCCATGTCCATTGCACAATTTCGTCTGATAGAAACCGTGCGGGTGGATCGTTTGGTCGTATCAATTTCGAACTATTAAATTCATCTCATCAAAAATCGACTGGGATAAGCAAATTTTTGATATTCATTCCCACATTGACCAGGCTTGGGATTGTTTCCTTAGGATCTTGGGAAATCACGTAAACAGCTGTAAGCAACCCATTCATGTGACGAGATCAGTGCCAAATCTTGTTCCAAAAAATATTTTGAAACTATGTAATACCAAATTGAAGCTTTGGAAACACTACAAAGCTGATCGAAATACCGATTCCCTTATTGCCTACAATACATGTCGTAGACAGTATTCCTCCTTAGTGGAGTCCTGGCACAGTAAACATGAATCTGCTGCTATCAAGGAGGGAAATCTATCTGCCCTATTCCGATTATACAGACAGAAAACGGGATCATCTCGCACACTCCCTCCATTTAAAAATGGGGACATCTACATTACGGAAAATCACGACAAAGCAGAAGCCTTGAGTACCGTTTTCGCATCTAATTGTATTACGGATGATGATGCTTGCCTTGCCTCAATTTCCATGTTAAGAACTGCTACGGTGCATTGTGCAGCAGTTTCTTTCCCACCAAGTTTGATTAAACTTATCATCTTTAAATGTGGCCTGGATGGATATTCTTCGTTTTTCTACAAACATATTGCCGCCGAGATTTGTTACCCACTCTCAAAATTATTCAAACTTTCATTCCATCAAGGGCATCTCCCTGCTGTATGGCGCTCTGCCCTGGTTGTACCAGTTTTCAAGAAGGGTTGTCCGTCGGATGTAAATAATTATCGCCCAATTGCTCTGACATCCGTCGCTTGCAAAATTATGGAATCTATTATTCGAAATCATATTCTGTCTTTCTTACAAGATGCTTCTCTCCTTCACCCAGACCAATTTGGTTTTCTGCCGGGCCGCTCTTCAACTCACCCAGCTCCTACTTGTGCTAGATCACTGGACAAACTCCCTTGACATTGACGTCCCATCTGACACAATTTATTTCGACTTCAAAAAAGCTTTTGAGTCAGTTGTCCACCGCAAGTTGCTCTTTAAACTCCGTACGTGCGGTATTGATGGTAACCTTTGGAAATGGATCTCATCATTCTTAAGTAATCACACCCAAAAAGTACTTGTTGAGGACTCCTTGTCGTCGTGCTCAAGCATTTTTAGTGGAGTTCCCCAGGGCTCAGTTCTGGGTCCACTACTTTTTGTAATATATCTTAATGATTTAAACTGTGAAAATAACTGTACCTACGGTTTTAAATTTGCTGACGACCTAAAATTAGGCTCAGCTATTCTATCACCTGAACATACTCTGTCGCTTGAAACAGAAATCGAAAAGGTCACACAATGGGCCACTACTTGGCAGTGACCCTTATCGTTTCCCCAAGTGCCACTCTTTCCATGTTGGCTTACAAAATATACATCATAACTATCTTTTGGGTGATGCAACTATACCGTCAGTGTCTGAGGTACGGGATTTGGGCATCTGGTTCACTCCTGATTTGAAGTCGTCTCTCCATTGCCAGAAAATTGTGGCACTGGCTTTCCGTCGACTTGCTATTGTCCGTCGGATGGGTGTTTTACCTCTGGAAATTTGTCCACTAAAGTCTGGGCTTTTAAAGTATTTGTACAACCACTGCTCGAATATGCAACTCCGGTGTGGTCCCCCTTCCTCTTAAAAAACATCGACCTGGTCGAATCGGTCCAGAGTAGATTTACCAAGGAGTTGCCTGGTCTGCGTGACTATTCACCCGAAGCACGCTTGGCGCTGGGGGGACTTGAACTTTTAGAGCTCCGAAGACTGAAGTTTGACCTCATTCTTACCTACAAAATTTTACGAGGATTCTTATCCGTGAATTTGCCCTTTTTTGATCTTAGTCCTATGGCATCGACTCGAGGCCACTCATGGAAGTTGTCGGTTCAGGGTTCACGTCTGGACTGCTGCCGAAATTTCTATGCTGTTCGAGTGGTTCCGGTTTGGAACTCTTTGACTGAGGAAATAGTCTCGAAAAGTACTGTGTCTGGTTTCCGGCGTACTCTGGACAGTTTGATTCTGACCCCCTTTCTGAAGCGAAATTCGTAATTTTGTCTATCCCTCCAAGCTCCAAAACCCATCTCAGGATTGGTATCAGTGGCTCACCACCCTTCCAAGTCATGCCCACCTTCTGTGGGAAATATTATTTTATTTTTTATTATAATATTTACCCTCAATATCGGCTGCTCGGTGAGTGTCACTGATAGACTAAGTTCAGGTCAGAACTGTAACGGCGGATG
Organism: Lithobius niger; assembly: GCA_023313725.1. Classification (NCBI taxonomy): domain Eukaryota; kingdom Metazoa; phylum Arthropoda; class Chilopoda; order Lithobiomorpha; family Lithobiidae; genus Lithobius; species Lithobius niger. Next base: position 13,291 of record JAHWFP010244168.1, read on the forward strand.
CTACGACGGAGTAGGTGCTTGTAGTATCGCCGGCGCCTGGTGTAACTGGATCTGACTTATCATTACTTTTGGTTGACTTTGAGTACTTTTTAGTTAAAACAGCACAACTGCTACAGTCCCAGCGTAGGCAATGGAGCTTCGATGTCCTAATAATGTAGGCTAACTACTAATAATAAGCGGGTAAAACGCTGCCACCAAGGTGGGAAAAAGCTAGATAAGCTAACCTAAAGAGAATTTTCTTAACTATTAACTTCTAGCGATCATCTCAAATACAAACAAACTGGCGTTTAAAACTCCTGGTTTTATTTTGAACAGACAATTTAAAAAGAAACACTTTACGTATTGGGCTTGCTATCTACATAACTTAGCTTTTTGGTTTGTAAAGCAACTTGGAATTTTACATTTAAATTCGCACACTTGAACTTGAATTTAGTTCGGTTTTTACAAATTCAAATAGAAACAGTGATTTAGGCAACGGGGATTTCGCCAAAGAGCCCTCTAAATTACAAACAGCCTCGACTGACTTATAAAAGTAGACCTTAACTTACAGTTATGTTTCAAATGGTACTCCCACAAGATCAAACCGTACCCATCAGAATATCACGTTAGAAAAGGGATGTACAGTCCATGAAGTACTGCGCTTCTGCAAATCTAACTGACCCGATGGCCTTTGTTTACATTAAATTAGATTAATGAAACGGTGAACAAAAGCTGGTTTTTAGGAAGGGACTGTGAACCCTTACGTTATGGCCGTTAACGTACTAAATGCCGATGGCTTAACGAACCATAAGTTACTTTCAAAGCTAAAGGTTAATTTAAAATTAAAATATAAATTTTGAATTAAGAGTCCAAAAGATAAACTTTCAATTTAAACTAAGTTATACGAACCAACAACCTTTGCCCGGCATGGCAACAATCGGTCCGTGACATCTCCACTCCCGACCGGCGTAGCTACCGCTAGCTTTGAGATTTCTGAGCGGTGCCAACAAATGTCTCCTGTAGCTGGGTTTTGTACCTGCTGCTTGGCAGTCAAGGTAGAGGGAAAGGGCGGACCTGTAGGCGGGCGCCCGGGGGGGGGGGCGGCCGGGGAGCAGGGTAAAGGGGCCTTGGGTGGAGGAGGGAAACTGACT